>VZTH01002828.1:144986-419298 GCA_013397815.1 Aleadryas rufinucha
AGAGTGAGGGGCCGGTCCCGGATACCGCCGGGAGAGGCTGCAACCTGCGGGGCCGCTCCTCGTCTCTCGGGCCGCCAAATCCAGGCACCGGCCCCACGCTACCACCGGAAAAACAAGCACACAGCAAACAAACAAACAAACAAACAAGCAAAACCAAGAGCACGTTTCCAAAGCTGTCTGCCGAAAACTAACAAACAAAGCCGCCTCAAGAGCTCGGTGGCACCTGCGGGAGGGACCCTCTTACTGTCCTGCCCAGTCTGGCTCCCCTGTCCCGCCCGGAGAAAACTTTGGGAAGCGAATTTTCCAGCCGGGAGGCACAGACCGGCTTGGGTCCGCTGGCCCTGGGAAGCCGTGCTTAAAGAGGGGCTGACCCTTCCCTGAAGTAGGATGAAACCGCTGGACCTCTTCTTCCTGCCAGCGCTGCCACAGGGAAAGCCCCTTTCTCGGCGGGTGATGCCCGTGCAAGGAGCGGAGTGGCCGGGCAAGGGGATTTTACGGGGCCGAGTCACTTTCCCCGCCGTGCAGCCGCGGGACCGCCGGCAGTGCCCGGGCCCGGCGGGACAGCCCTCCGGGGGCTGGTGTTGCGTGGCCGCGGCTCCGAGGATGCTCCACACATTACGTGCACCGCCCGGAGGGACCTGGGGCAGAGGGCCCTGGGCATCTGCGGGGGTGACACGGGGAAATCCTGAAGGCTGCCAATTCTTTTTAAATAATAATAATAATAATAATAATGTTGTCTCTGACCAATAACACAAAGAAAAACATCCTCCCAAATATTTATTTTTCTCTTTTAAATTTTTTTTTCTGTCGTACCTCATTTTTCCCCATCCTCCCACAGAATGTTTGCAAAATAGCATTAAAGATTTATGCGGTCCCTTTGGCTGGAGGGAGGAGGCGTGACCGCGTCCTGAAAGTGTCCCGATTACAGCCATGACACCAACATCTGTGCTGGGAGGGGAGAAAAGCATCTCTCTCGTAGCCTGAGGCTCAACTGCGGGATCGCTATCCACAGAGGGGAGGCAGGTGGCAAAATGACGGGTGTGGGGGTGTAAAACTAAGCCCTTTCCAGCAGGAATCAAATTAGGGAAAAAAAAAAGTCATGCAATCCTTCTTTCCTTCCTGTGACAAGAGGGGAAAGCTAGGAGGGGGGAGGGGGATAGGGTTGTATTTTCTTAAGGAAAAGGATGATATTTAGTTGTCTCTGTAAATTTGCATCTTATCCCAGCACGTATCTGTACGCGACAGTCGTGGCGCAAATCCGGTGACAGTTTGTCCCTCCGTCCCCAGTGCATCCCCCGCCACACAGACACCTCGATGTTCAGCTCTTGTACTTACACGTCCCGGTGCGACAACACTCACCCTCTAGCTGCGGGGGGCAGTGGAAGTAGAACATGGCCCTGCGGCTGGGTGGGCGCCCGCTGCTCGCAGCTGCGAGCCCGACGGCGGCCGGGACCGGGACTGGGGCCGGGGCCGGGGCCAGCCCGCGGGGCGCGGGGCTCCCGCGCACCCCCCGCACCGACGGACCGGCACCAGCTCCACAGTCGGGCACCGCGACGCACCGCCGAGGTGCCTCCTACAGACCTGAAGACACAGAGAGAAAGAACAGAATAGGTGAAGAGCCAGAAGAAAACACCTGGGGAAACTCATTGATGACCCTAAAGCCCATCTCAGAGGAAGCAGAGAAAGTAGCGTCTAACCCTGTGCAACGAATTTAAAAAGCCAAAGGCAGAAAACTCCGTGGTAGGCACACAGTAATCAGAATCAGCAAAACTTTGGGTTTTTTTCTCCACGGTATAGCAAATTGTGTCTCTCTTGTTCTTCTATCTATCTATCTAACCATCCATCCATCTCTATCACTATCTATCTATCTATCTATCTAATTGTTTCAAATATTCCTCTACGGAGCAAATAATTACATAAAGAAAAAATGTTTGTAGGTAAGATTGAACTGCTTAGAAGAAAATCTAAATTATTCTGCCTAAATGAAACAGCAATAAAACCTAAAAGCTGCCTTCTTTTTAAAGCATCCAGCACACTGGGAGCCAATGTCCTCGGCAAGGAAAAACCCCCAAACAACTATTCAAATTTATATGCAGTCATACTAAAAGCAACAACCAAAAAAAATCCAGAAGGTACATGAATATAGTAATCCATACCTAAACCGATCAGAAGTAAAAATCACCAGTAAGGTTTGGGAGTGTTTTGCTTTAGAATAAGTCGCTGTGAGTTGTTGGCTGCAGAGACAGAAGGGCTCTGTGGAGTTCTGGAAGTGGCCAGATGTCTTTATATCTGTCTACAGCATGCTCTGCCTCTCAGCACTTGCCTTTATAATCTCACGCATAATTGGCCTTAATCTGATTATTTCCAGCGCTGTCTACAGTGAGTAACTTGGATAGGTCTATTGGGCCCTACAAATGGCCCACGTGGTGTGCAGAGCAGGGCGGGTGGAGAGGATGAAAAGAAAAAACCGTCATTTCTCAGCAAACGCCAGGAATGTGAACGGCAGCAACACAATCCCATTATTTTCTGAGCGCTGGCGCTCCGGGGCTCGCAGCCCCCTGCGTGTCCCCCCCGCCCCGGGGTGCTCAGGGGTGCGGGGCCGGGGGGGCCCCGCCGAGCCGAGCGCTGCCCCGCCGCCCGCTCCCCGGCGATGCCAGAGCGCCGGGTAATTGCCGCCGGATGGGTTTTGGGGGGCCGCTCTGCACACGCCTCGCCTTTCCAAGCGATCGTACCACGGCAAAGTTTGATTTTGTTCGCAGCGAGGGGTCTCTGGATTTATGCTCGCTTCCCGTCTGCAAATGATATGCGGCGGGACCCTTCGCAATTACTTTTAAAATGCATCCGAGACATAGGCTCAGCGGAGAGAGATGGCCCTTGCCTCAGCCCGGGTGAAAATTAGACTTTAAAGTACCCAGATGAAATTTTCAAGTCAGGGACGCGGGATTGGATCAAATCACATAAACTGCAAAAAAAGCAAGTATAATGGCGCATAATTGGTTCTGTAATAGCATTACACAAGGATAATAGCCTGTTATGGCCCCCTGCACATTAAGTGCTTCCCTGGCGTAAAGCCTTTATGATATTAAAGGGGGAATATAATGATATTTTGGTTATTAAATGCGTGTAATTAATTTATGCACCACTGAAAATAAAGTTGGTATTATGACCCACTCAAGATGCATCAGAAGATGTAAGTCAGACAACTGTTGATAAGTTCTGGTGTCTATGTTTCGTCTAGACTGCTGATTTTATTTTGGAACAATTGCTTCTCCGACAGACTACACAAATTTAATATTTTATAAAGATTGTAATGTTCTGTGCAGGAAGGGCGAGCAAATCTACACAGGCTCTCTTAGATCTGATGGGATTTTAAAGACAGCACATTCATACCATAGCAAAGGAGATGGATACAGACAATACAGGTGCAGAAATAGTGATTTTGAAGAGAAGATGTCTTTGGAAAGTTAATTCTGTACATATGATCTCATTAAATAAACACTAATAAGCCTTAGAAATATCACCTGCTCTATCTGCCTTTTACATTAGGCATAGATATGGAAATTCCCCTAATGTATATTCAAGTTGAAGTTATGTTTCGATCCTGTAAAGCATTATTTTAGCAAAGCAAGGCAAAAATTAATTTTACTTGAGATCCAAATTAATTTGATCTGATCCTATCTTATCCATTCACTTATAATTTTAGCATACTAGTAACAGATGTAGAAAGCTGTCTTCATGTGGTTTTGTTATATATTTGCATGTCTACACATACACAAACACTTTCAGGAATATCTTTGTTTGACAACAGATATTTGCTCACCATCCAGGCAGTCAAGTCTCTGAGCAGTAAAGTGTACTACAAATTGAGATGGATTTTACAGCACCATGCAACATTGAAGACCAGTGTTCTGAATCTGACTGCACTCAATAGAATAGCAGCACAAGCTTCAAGACAAGTAACCTTAAAAAGGACATAACCAAGAAGTACTGCCTGGATCTCCCCTGCCAGTCTCTCCCTCCTGAGCTTTAAAATCCACACAGGGCCAGCACTGTAGGATCCCTTTGCACAGAGACAGATGTGCCTTTTCCTTTATCTCTGACGTCGGGAAGAGAGGAGTGAGATAGTGTTTTATCACGAGAACCCCTAATAAAATAATAATAACTTCATTATGGCGCTCTCAGGCCTTGCTCTAGTCAGGGGGCTGCATTGCTGTTTTGGCTCCAAGACTCACTTTCCCCAGCAGTTTGAAGCCTGCAAGTTCAGCATATTACAGGAGGGGGAGAAGGCGGAATGGAGCACGGGGAAGTGCTCCAAGTCGCTATTTTTTGAAAAGAAGCAGAAGAACCCTGAGCCGGTCGAGACTCAACTTTCTCCCAAGGACCAGCAGCTGCAAAACAAGGAGATAACTAAGCAATATATAATCCCCCACCCCTCAGTCTCGGTGTCTGTTTAATTTTAATGCTCGAAACGCGGGACTGACATAATTAAAAGTTAGCGCTGGGGAGTCCTGGGTGCTGCTCTCGGGCGGACGGAGCCCCGGGGCGACGGCGCTTCAGCACCACGGAGAGCGCCCGCAGCTCCGCGCCCGGGTCCCGCTCCGCGCCCCGGCCCGCCCAGCCCTTCCCGGGGCAAGGCTGTCGGCAGGACTGTTCCTGCGTCCTTTCGTGTCCCCCTGCTGCAGACGCTTTCCTACGAATCTGGGACCACAGTGGAAAAAAATATGCAGTAAGTTGTTTGGGATCTTGTCTGGTATTTCTCTGATAGTTCCTCTTATCCAGCTACCAAAGGCAAGCACTAGAAACAAGAATGAAATAACATACAGAGATACAATATTTCAGAAAAAAAGTAAAGTCCTTAAAGTCTCTCTCATAAACTCAATTTTTATTACTATTATTATTACTGTTATTACTGTGACTATAGTGACATCAATATTAGCTACTAGGTCTGCAAGAAAAAGTCCAAATAAGTATAATCCTGGATAGACATTTTGCTGATGGTGTCTGTCTTAGAGCAGAACTGTTCCTGTGCTGCACACACAAACACATCTCTTCCTATCTTTCACCCATGAAAACAAAACCTAGGGCCGAGCTGCTGAGGAAAATCACTGAATGAATGTTTTCCTTGGAAGCACTGAGCTTTGAGGGGATCATTTGTAAAATTCAAGGAAGTCTGAACAGCTCAGTTTGATTAAATGGCTCTCTTGCCTTTCCACGTCCAAACACTTCCTTTCCTGTGATTCTCAATACCTGACCACAGAAAAAGGCTAGCAGCTAAAAGGTTATTTTACCCTAATTCATGTGCAGTAAAATGTATTTTCCAATTAACCAAATTTGCCGATTTGTCCCGCTTGGACACTCTTATAATTTATAATGTAAAAGTGTTCTTTCTTTATCTAAAGACCAAGGTGACTGCTTTTAATTTTCTGTAACCTCTTTACACTTGATGTTCACCAGACTCATAATGTTAATTGGCTTCATATACGGATCATCAGTTTAATGAAGGAATAAATCCTATGTTGCTTTATGTCCCTCTGTTTTAACAATGATTGCTTTAATGAAGAATGTGACGTGTTTGAAATCAAAGCTGCAGGAGACATTAGAGGGGTTTTTTTTTTGTGGTGACTGAAATGCTTATTTAAAGCTAAAACCATGAGGTTTTCATCTTTCAAAAGCTTTTCTTTAAATAATTTTCCATGGAAAATACTGACACATTCTTCACCAGAGAACTCTTTCTTCGCAATTATGGGCAGAGACTGAGAATAACACAGTCCTGTAATATAAGCACGCCAATTAGGTTATGAAATTATCTCTAAGATCATTTTATATCACTGCAGTTTTCATTCAGAGTTTAAGTAAAACTCCCAGTGAGTTATAAGTAGTTATGCCTGCCTAAATAAGGAGTATTTTGGGCTAACTAATAAATCTCTTTGTCAACCTACTGTATTTTCATTGTTCATGGGTAGATGAAGTAATTTACAGGGGAAAAAGAATTGTCAGTTCATACACAAAAGCTCTGGATTTGCTGTAGTCTATTGTTCCCCGTGGGAATTTTAGGATTTCAGGAGCAAGGGCAAAATGTAATGAAACATGGGCTCATAGAGGTAGGTGACTGCAAATCAGAGCATCAATTAGGTCAAGCTGGAAAGCAGCAATTAGACCCAACTGCATGTGCTGGTTACAGTAGTTACAGCAGGTTTAAAATGTACAAAGGAAATGCATTCTGGTAATTGAATTTTTACGTTCCTGGTCCCATTTATAATGAAGGTAAGCCTCTCTTTCTCTCTCTCTCTCCCCCCTCTGCCTTTAATGAGGACTTCATATATAGAAGATATAGATATTTATATTAGATAAAGGAACATGTAGCATCAGAGAGGAAAATCTCTGATTGGAGCCTGGGCAAGGGCTAAGCAACCAATGGAATTGGATAGAAATTTTGTAACATGGCAAAGGAAGTGCATGAGATGGAAAGAGATATTAACTTAAATTACATACCACTGAGAAGTCATTCAGTATGCCAGGCCTGATCCCATGATCTCGTCTTGTTTATGTTCCTGCAAGTGTTATACTCATTCAACCCAGATCACAAAAAGCTTCATGTAGGTACACACAGACCTTCACTGCTGTCCTCCCTATAGTTCTCTTAGACACAGAGCTGTTATGTTTCCTTTCAGAGCTGGCCAGGACCCTATGAACACCCTATGAACAGCCCACAAATCATCTTGCCTTCCCTCTCAATGGAAAACAAGAAGGTACCTTGTGGCATCTCTAGTGGCACAGATTCGTCCGCCAGGAGCCTTCCTCAGTTCTTCCACCATTCTCTGCCTGGAGCTGTGCCTTTCTCAAACCTGTGCTTACCATTTGAAGTGACTCAGAGCACAGGCTGGGACTATGCCAGGATTCCATGAGGCAAAACAACACTGGTTTTCAGGGGGATTGTCTGGGTTTTTAGTGAAGATATCATACAAAGGTGTTTCTTCCCAGATAAAACAAATCTAACCAAGAGTTGGGAGCAAGGACTCCCAAGGGAAGGTCTTTCTGTTTATGGCTTTTGAGGACACATTTGCTTGGCCATGAACACTGGCTCAGCATATGCAGCAGAAAATTTGACACAGACGAAGAGTTGATTACAATGTGGATAACAGTAGAAAGTCTATACAGATTTTTAAATACACACACCAGTTTTGTGCTGCTTGACAATTCCATTTAACCTGATGGTTAACCAAGCAAGATTTCTGTGAGCAGATCTGAACCAGCATGCTGGGGTTTATGCCATAATACTGATTTGTGTCACAAGGCCTGAATTTACAGCATCACCAAATTATAGTTTCAGTTAATGGTCAGTCACTTCTCAGTGTCAGGTCATTTTCTCAGGCAAAACCTGCAGCTCTTGTTTTCCAGAATAAGACAGGCCATGATCTAGCTCTGAATTAGGGCAGCTAGTATATGCATGAATCTAAAGCTGCACACATCCTGTGACAGCAGAAAGTTAGCAGTTCCCCTTACTCTGTGGATGGCTTCTAGCAATAAACCCAATAGAAATAAAACATGTTATTAGCTGCTTTAATGCACAATTGTCTCGTTCACCAAAGGTAAGGCAAATTCACACCTACTAACTACTCTCCTTGGAGATGAGCTGCACTCCAGGCTAGAAGAGGAGAAGTGGCCTAGGTGTGACATACTTTTGCACAAAGCTATTGAAATGCACCCTCTGGATGTGGCAATATTCTCAAATGATCCCGAGCACTCCATCTCAGTTCCGGGTAAGTTGCACCATCCTTTGGGATGAACCAGGAGTGAAGCTGTCTCTGAACACGAATGCACGTGCCCATGGGTGTACACAAGAGAGAACCCCACATGTATACACGCATTTGCATGTGCAGTCTGAAAGGGTCTGGTGATAGTCTGGAGGGTTTGGTATCTGTGGGAAAGCCCTGGAATTTACCACAGGCACCCAGCCACTCCTCTTTCCCGGAGACAAGTCCCAGGACTATGAATAGACATTATCCTCCACGGGTCTTTCAAGCAATTGCCCCATTTCGTACACGAAAAACAGGAACCATAGTAATTACCCAGGGCAGTCTGGAAACAACACGGAGCATTCTTAGCAGATTGCCTCATACCAAACAGCATTTTCAAACCTGCAGAGTGGATAGAAGAGAGCTTGCAGCACTGCTGTGCTCCAGCTTCCTCAGGGCAGGCACACTTAAGTTTCCTCTTCCCCCTCCCCCTCGCCCAAAAAAAAAAAAAAGGAAACCATCCCAGATCAATTTCCCCAGGCCCATCCCTTCTGCCTTATCCACTCCAGGACATCCCCAGCATATCCCTTCTCCTGCTTCAGCACCAAGAAGCACCTTCCTGTCATCTATACCTTGTGAAAGGAGCACCACAGAAATCCCTTAAAACAAACATTTCTACAAACAGGAGACCACTCTTATGAATTTGTGCTCTTTACCGTTGGCTGTCTCCCACAACACACTCAGACCCCACTGCTGTGTTGTCAGGACAAGGCTTAGTGCTCTCCCCTCCTTAAGGAGCAGAGTGTAACTGCACATAACTCACATGCCTGGACCACTTTAGTTCCAAACTTCGACCAAACGCTTTGTCATGGGGCTGAGTGCAACCCTACAGCTTTACCATGAAGTTGGATTCTCTTCTTATTTTGGAATTTTTACATATTTCAGTTAATGAATAAGAAGAAAATTCACTTTTATTCTAAAGCAAAACAAAAAAAAAAGGCAACAAAAAGGAACAGCCTACTTGTGCTTAATTGTTATTCTAATTACAAGTTGTGGTGTAGTGTAAATTTTTTCCCTTGGCATTATTATGAACCTCATTTCCTTACTAAGTCCAGGATAAACAATTCCAATATATTTTGTTTTAATTATCAGGGTTTAATGGGGCATAATAAGACTAAGTTGAGTGGTGCAGAAAAAAAATAATTTAATGTGTGCAAAACTACTGAGTGCTCCTAGCTTGCCTGTGCATATTTCACCTATTGTAGGGCAGCACTATGTTAGCTAATATTCAGTGTGCCCATCATTTATTTATTAATCATACTTGTTTTTCTATAGAAAATTTTCCCTTTTTTTTTTTTTTTTTTTTCCTGGCATCTGAAACAAGAAGAAACACATTAAGATATCCTAAGAAAAACATTGGGCAGCTCTCTGGGTTGAGCAGTGAAGAATGAAGCTGATACTTGGTGCTGGAAGCATTTGTCGTGCATGGATAGAAGATGTGATGTTGGACACAGAACCTGCCTCTGCTAATCCATGCCAAATGCTGCCAAGCAAAAAATTCTGGATTCAGTTCCTAGGGCCTCTACCAAAAGAAGCAGAGATAAAACATCAGCTGAAGTCACCACTCAGAAAAAACCTCATCCAGACTCTCACTGTGGATATATATTGCCACTCCCAAGGTGTGGTTCCTACAGACTTCAGTACTTCTGCAGTGAAAAGGGAAAAGTGCAAAAGAGCAGCCCGGGAAATAAACCAGTAAAAGGAAATCCTTTATGGCCCTCTATGCTTCCCAAGGTCCCTTTGCCAATGACACTGAATCCCATAGCTGGGTGTGGCTGATGCAGCAGTGAGAACGACCCTGCTACTAGATTTACATTCCACTTTACCAGGGCGACCAAGGTCAAAATGCTTTCACTTAAGGAATAACTATTGGATCCTCTCTGAAGGGAAACATGTATTTTCTGCTTATCTGTTATACTCCTTGACACAGAGAACTTGATACAGTACCCACTGAAGCCATTGGGAATGTCCTCTCTTCTGGAAAATTATTTGATTTAGGACTCTAGGAAAGAGGTTTAAATACAATATACAAACCATACCAATGTTGCATTGAATTTATTTTAAAATTAGCATTTTATATTACAGATTAATATACCTCAAGTATTTTCATTTTAAATAAAATAAATTGATTATAGACATCAGTATTTACAGAAAGAATAACATTACATATTTTTTTCTTTTTTTAAGTTTCATTGGAGTAAAAAATTCTCCATGAAGACTCTGCCCATGGGAGACGTCACATTCTGTGAGAGGTCAGCCTCCTTCAAGGATTAATGGAGACAAGAAGCCTAACCAGACTTAAGATACAACTCAATGAATTGACTGAGGAACTGCAATGGGCTCGTTACCTGCATGAAATTGTAGCAAGACTGAAAGACCTTCAGGGGCCCATTCCAATCCTATGTCCTATTCTTCAAGGAAGGGAAGGGAATCAGCAAGTACGTTCCACCAAACTCACCTCAGACACCGGACCAGGCCAGCATCTAGCATTGTGGCATATGAATGCGAGACTCATAAGCTGAGAGCAAAATGAATCTGTTTATTGCAGAGTTAAGACAGTACTTATATACTTAGGATCCCACTGTACAGCAAATAATACACAATAGCAATCTCAGGTGCCACACACCCCAAGAGCCACAGCAGACTGTGGTGGAGGGGAATAATATTATGGAGAGAGGCACTGGCCTCACCATACAGAGTTGCAGCCCTGAGTTAGAAGCCAAGTATGCTGATTCCCAGACAAATACTGACCTCTATGCTCTGTTCAGACTGGCTAGAAAGTCCCATGGGGACTTATGAGGAGGTCTCTGCATTTGGTAGAGCTGCATAAAGCTCAGGGGAAGAAGTCCATTTCCTGGTAACGCATGATGTGCAGGTGGTAGAGGCCTCTGAGATTAGCTCTGGGCAAACACCCTGAAAGCTCACAGTAGGACTGCATATGCCCACTGGATCATGCAGCCAAAACTGAGTAGGGTTGTGTCACTAAGACACTTGCATCCCTTCCTGGATTGATGCAGGATGCCATGCCTGTTAAATCACTGGAAATTCTGAGCCTTGGTATAGAGAACAAGATCTTAATTTGAACAGTCAACTTAATGTGTTTCAACTCCTTCATATAGCAAGTTCCTGATTTTAATAATTTCCTTGGTGCACAGGCACTCAAAGAGCTCTCCACGGAGGTCTTGAAGTCCACAGCTCTTCACAAGCCAGCCACCTTTCCACACAGCCATGGTGAGAGAAGGATTTGAAGCACAGATGAGTTTCTGTCTCTCCTGCCCTGTAAACTGAAATGCCATCTCCTTTGGTGTCTTCAGTGGCAAATGGGGAACTGAAACCAGGTGCACACCAAATGCAGAGAAAAAAAATGTCTTGCTAGTGACAACCACACCTTGTTGCCACCATGTCTTTATAATTTTTAAGGACGACATTCTGTTTGTCATCAAAGTAGAGAAGATTGAGGGACTTCAACTCATCTGGCACACAGCAGGGTGTGCTGACATCTTGAGACAGTTTCAGTGTATAAACAATGGACTGAACTGTAGCATGGTTGGTTGCATTTAGGCTTCCCCCCAAAGGGAAGAGACAGGATCCTCTGCAATAAAATGCATTGTATCCACTCGGGTGAATAATCCATCCTGACCAGCCAATAGCATGGAAGTCTACATAGAGTTCCCTTCGGTGACATGCTGCTATTGGGCTTCTGGCAGCAGCAGCTGCGGCAGCTCGGGGTCTCCTGCTCATGCTGGCACTGCTGCTTTCTATGACATCAACATCATGAGAAACACGTGAAGCATCAGATTTGGCAGGGTTCATTTCTGATTCTGAAAGGGAGTTGTATGTTAATATTGCACAAAGTTCATTTGCTAAGTACAGTATTCTGCATGAAAGTCTGGTAAATAAATCTACATCAAAGTCTTCAGAGTAGATTTTGAACATACCAGTATGTTCAATTGCCATTTCAGCCATACTTCCAAATCCGTCAAATCTTTTGTTTTTGTGTTTCACTTTGTGTCCTGAAAAAGCCCAAATTCAGCAGAAATAGAAAGGAAAAATGCAATGATCTACCAAATATTCTGTGAACTCCACAGTCCCTCTTCAGGGCTGAATCTGGTCAGAATGGTATTAACTGTCTCCATACGGCCACTCCTACAACACACATTATTCTGGCCAGTGCTAACAGAGGGTGGAGATCACAGCCTTTTTCTCTCCAGTTTTCTCCCAGGAGCTCTACCCATACAGTTGCAAAGCAGTGTGGGTAGTAACCTGGTAATGCGTAAAGTAACATTTAAAAATATATTTTTTTCAAATGTTTTGATCCAAAAAAACCACCACCAGGTTTACAGAACACTGCTAAATAATGAAGCTTCCTGACAATAGGATGCTTTCTTAAAGCATCTTCTGAGAAGCCCTGAGGTCCATGGAGATCCATGTACACAAGCTGAAACTCACTGATATGGAGAACAACCTGTGTAGTCACTGACCACTAAAGGTTTAGAGAGTTTCTTCGTTGAGAAATTTCTCAGTCCTGACACAGTATCCCGTGCAGAGCTTGATGCTCATTAAACTGGGATCTAGGATTTCACGATTAATTTTTATTTGGAAAACAAAAATAAACAGGCTGGCCTCATTTTTATTTTTAATCAATTTCACCACCTATTTCTTAATACTGCTCCAAGTCCTACCTAGCTTTTTTCTGATACGCAAATACAACCGTTTACCAGAAAAGCCTGCAAAGCCAGAACAGCGTGATTTTTGCCCCTCCTCCAAGCTTTTGCTCTTTGCATTTATCAGGCCCTAAAATCCAGCCTTAGTTGATTTTACAGGAAGGCCAGTGGGAGAGGTAAGACACTGTTTTGTATTTTAAGGCACGAGGGCGTTGTCTTTGATAAAAGCAGCCTTTAGTCACAATGCTAATTAGTCATTGAAGTTAAATAGGTGCTTAAAAGCGAAGCCAAGGACAGAGAAGTTCAAATTGCTTATTTAACAACCTTTTTCACTCTTAAAATCACACTTAATGACTCTACTTACAGATACTTTACCAGAAGTTTCACAAAGTATTCCAGGTCACTGAGTTTTTTCAGTCTAAACCTAACATAAATTTTCATGCAAATTCCACCACCACAAAAATAATGTAAGTAGTACTTAAAAAATAGAACTCCCACCCCTTTACAAACTAAATAAACCAGATTCCCCTTAGGATCAATGAATATTTCCGGCAAGCAGTTTTTGTGAGGGGAGGGGCAACTTAGGATGCTGGTGACCTACTAGCAAGAACTAACAAATCAAATTCTGATCACTGATAAAGCTGAACTTCAAACCTGTTCAACACTGCAAGTAAATAACTGAGATTAGGTCTACATGAGGTAGCAGGAGGTAATAGAAGGTGAACAGGCAATTAATATTCTAAAAGTGCACTTACTTGTAGCAGAGGGTACAAAGCTGTGAGGCCTCCGTTTGTTACTGTTCGTGAAGAGGACAAGGAGAGCATTTCTACTCTCCTGCAAAGCACCCTGGCTCTTGGCAAATGTAACCAGGTTGTGTTCCTTTCCATTGTTGGGTACTTGTGTCGTAGTTATCCAAAAGCCGTGGTTGGAGCTGCTGTTTCCGACCCACTTGGAAACCTGGTGAAGACAGGGAAAAGATAAAATATTGTTTCAATATTCTAATTACAGCATTATGATTAAGCAACATTTATATTAGGAGAAGGGAATAGGCAACAAGCTATGAGAGCATAAGGACATATATTATAACAAAAGGGAGATAACTGTATAGCTGAGACTCCATTGAGTTTAATATTTAAACCAGTAATTCAACACTTAAAAATACAAAATAGCATATGCATTCCCCAAAGCTACATTTACAGAAAGATAATTAATTTCAGAGAATTTACCAGTGAACACTTGAGTATAGGAGTTAATATTAAAATAAACTCTCTCTGACTTTCAGTAGAAATTTATTTTTCATAGCAATTTAACAGAGTAGTATGAACTCTCCAGACTTTTCATACCATTAAGACTCATTTAAAATATAAAAAACATGGCATTTGAAGAAACTCACAATCAAGCAAATTTACTTATCTAATTGTTATAATTACAAACTGATAGATAAGGCCAGGCCATTCTCAAGCAGGAATATAATGACTTAAGATGGAACTCAACCAATCATCCAAGCATGCTGTTCAGTCTGATCATAAAGCTTAGGCAATGAAAAACACTGTCCCAGAGTGCAGTTTTAAACCATGTGTGGGTTCTTTTGCTATGGAAAGGCATTCACCTACTGTTACAACTCATGGATATCTACAAAACAAATGTTGAAGCTCACAATTACAGAAGTCTACGGGGGAAGTTGAATGACAGGCAATCCAACCATGATAAACTCCAGAAACACAACGTTGAAGCGTACTGCTCTACAGAAATGTTGCCAGAACAAAAAGGAGAAATGAAAATCTACTCTTAGTACACAACTAATGCCAAATGCTTTGGCAGTCTAAAGACTAACACAAGGTTGTAATCACAGCGACATACTTGGCCTGATGTCCCTCCATAGACTAGGTTTGGGTTACTCAATTCTCACCATGCTTCTGCTCCTAGCAGCTCATAAACACTTCTTTAATTCAGGTAGCACCAGGTGTACTTTTAAGGGTAGAGAGAAAGCTTCTCCCTCTGCTGCTGTCCTTCAGTTTGAATTGACCATAAAATCCAGCATAATGGCAATGCTGGAGTTATGAGGTATCACCTTAAAAGATCTAGAAATAAAATTGTCAGACTTCTCTGCTTACTGTCTGCGTGACGTTGAAGACTTCCCAGCCTTCTGTGTACAGAGACAACAATCTTGATGTAATGAGATGTTTTTTCTGTGGCTTATTTCCACTCTCCAAGAGCTCATACACTTCCACCTAGATAACAGCAATACAGCAAAAACAATAAGAAATTAATTCAATTGTTCTTACAGCAAAAAAGGGGGATGAAAATTATGCAGGTTTCTACTATATCGCAGCTGTAAAATTGTACTGTCATTTAAAAGAGGCAAAAAGTAGACTTTGGACTTTAAAGAAAAACAGTTTTCGCTATATACATCTACTTCTATATGTGTTCAGAGGCAGGTTATCAGACTATAGGTACTACAGAAAAATATCCTGACCATCTCTATCCTGTTTTGAACACCTGATACCATCAAAGTCTTCTGTTCCTCCACATATTTGTCTTCAGGTTTGCAAAAACCTTTGCCAGAGGAACAGATATACTCAATTTCCTTACCCGCCCTGTTTTCCCATGAATCCCTGGCTGCTATTGCTATTTTTCGGAGCAGCTCCAGCAGATAAATTTCAATTCGAATTTCGAAACATCTCAAATCCCAAAAAAGTACAGTCTGATTTGGGATAGGTCTGACATTGGTATCTTTACGGAAAGCTCACTGCCATAGCACAAAGGACAGCGCACTGACCAAGTCAAAACTTCGCATACTTCTTTGCATGCTGGAGGCAAAGAAAAAGTGAGGATGACAAAACAAAAATAACAAGAAAGCAGGTTTGTGTGGTATGTAGTTACACTCCTCCTCTTCAGTATTAGTAACAAAGAGAGCACAATTTAGTGTTTAACTGATTATTTCCCCACTTACTTTGCAGAAGTGTTGCACGTCGGACCTTCTGGACACATGCTTCCTCTTAAGTTTGAAGACCCTGAACTCGGCTTTCAGCATCTGCTCGCCCTTCTCCATCGCGCTGATGTCGAAGTAGAAGTGGTGGTGGTCTACGTGAACTGAAAAAGAGCCTTCTTTAGGAACACCGCCCGACCCCGCCGGGCCTGAGCCCGCCCGCCNGGGCGCGCAGCCCTGAGGGCCAAAGGCCCCGGGCAGGGGCGGCCGCGCCGCGCCCGGGCCATCAGCGGCGCTTAAGGACTCAATGGGGCATCGCCGAGCGCTCGTTGGCATCAGAGCGGCCGCCGGGCCGGCTCGGGGGCTCGGGCTGCCGGGGGAAGGGCCGCGCGTCAGCGAAGAACACCGCACTTGCGAAAACCCTGTCCTTTAAATCGACCGTCTTTTTTGATTGCTGAGCCATGGTGCTGTTTCCTGTCGTTGCTGCAGCAATAAAAAGTATACTGGGACGTGAGCTTCTGTACTTCCCTACCTCCGGAATGCTCGGGATCCCCGTTATCTTCCCGTCTGGCAGCCTGCAGAGTGCCCGGGATGCCCGGTACCCTCCCGCCTGACAGGCTGCGGAGTGCCCGGGATGCCCGGTACCCTCCGATCTCAGAGCCTGCGGAATGCCCGGGATGCCTGGTACGCTCCGGTCTCAGAGCCTGCGGAATCGCCGCTGGGGCGGCCCCGGTGCCGGGGGCTCGGCCGGGATGCTGGACGGAGTCTGAAGTTCCCCAGGCTCAAAATCCGGCCCTACAGCTGCCCAGGGGGAGGAGGCTTTAGGGACAGAGTCCGGGGTTCCGCTAGTGCAGTGCAGCAAGAACAGCCAGGCTTCGAAGTATTCAGGGATAGGGGCAGGAATACACATTCTGAAGAGCTATTTTAAGGCTTAACTACTTCCCAGAGTCAACCAGCTTTCAATANCCCCGGTCGCGCCCCCCCCCGCCGAGGCTCCGAGGGGATTCCCCGCGCGGCTCGCCCCCGCCGCCCCGGGCCCACCTCTGTCCTCGAAGCTGCGCACCACGTCGCCCTGCAGCAGCCCCGGGGCGCGGGTGATGCCGTTGGCGTCGGCCACCTTGTTGAAGAGATCCACCATGAACTGGGGCGGCTTCTTGCGGGGCAGCACGTCGGGCGGCAGCTCCTCGATGTCGAAGACCTCCCGCAGGCGCTGCAAGGCCGCCGCCAGCACCTCGTCCCGCGGGCCGGGGCGCAGGGGCAGGGCGTTCGCCGCCCGCAGGCTCNGATCTCAGAGCCTGCGGAATGCCCGGGATGCCTGGTACGCTCCGGTCTCAGAGCCTGCGGAATCGCCGCTGGGGCGGCCCCGGTGCCGGGGGCTCGGCCGGGATGCTGGACGGAGTCTGAAGTTCCCCAGGCTCAAAATCCGGCCCTACAGCTGCCCAGGGGGAGGAGGCTTTAGGGACAGAGTCCGGGGTTCCGCTAGTGCAGTGCAGCAAGAACAGCCAGGCTTCGAAGTATTCAGGGATAGGGGCAGGAATACACATTCTGAAGAGCTATTTTAAGGCTTAACTACTTCCCAGAGTCAACCAGCTTTCAATAATTTGCCTTTTTTCCCCACTCATTGGTTGATGAAGGGGATTCCACACCCCCCACCCCCCAAAAAATACTAAAACAGAAAACCAACCCAAACGAACCCACCCCAGCCCTAAGGATCTTGCATAGTAGAACTTTTTTACAGTAGTCTTTTTTAAGGCAATGTGGCAAGTTACAGAGGAGCAAACAGACCTTCCTGATGGTTCGTGCAGCAGTGCTTGTTCTGCTTGTGCCACACGGAGCTATGTTCTCTTTCCAGGCAGGAAAGCAATGGAGGTAGTATGTGGGGCAGATAAAAATGTCTGCTGGCTCCTCTGCTTAGCCACATGATAGACAGGAGTACTTGCACTGAGCAAGCAGATGGACCTATAAGAGAGTAAGGTGGAGACAAAGAGGCCACAGTTCCACACGGTCCCAAATTAGCCATTTGAAAAATAAAAAGTTTAATCTGGATTGTTCAAATAGCTCTGACAGAGGAAGCACTCACCTTTTGCTGCTCTAAAGCTGAAGTTCCTTGGCACTTGGCCATGCAGCTCTTCAGCTTCTGACTCCCTCCCACTGGCACTCATTCCAGCCTTCAGCTATTTTAGCCACATTTGAAAAAAAAAGAAAAGGAGTTATTAATGCTATATTTTGGTGGTTTTTTTCACCATGAGACAAGCATGCTGATCTAGCTTGCCACATGAGGTGCAGAAGACTAGTGCAGGAAAATGAGAAGCAGTGATGGGTTAATCGGACCAGTGGAAAGAGCACTGTTGCTGCACATAAAGCTTCAGCCAACTTTGATCCTCAAAACTCTCCCGTTGTCTTCTAAGTGCTGCAGGTATCTCAGCTCATGCCTAAAAACAGTGCTGGATAAAATAATGCCCATTCAGCTACCCACCTGAGAGCTTGGAAACAGACTAGTAAGGTAGGAGAAATCATGACTAGACTCTTTCTCAGTCAACCTAAAAAGCTTTGTTTCCACTCCACTGCTTCTTCACATGCTTATCCTCACAAACCCTACCCTGCCCTTGGGTCTCTTCATTTACTCCCAGTATCCTCCTTAGGCATATACCTTCATTTTTACTCTCATGGTGCTGCTTCCAGACATTAATGTCTGGGAACACATAGCTTGGGTTCCCAAAGAAGCTTAACTCTGCCCCCAGAGGCAAAGATTTATGAAAAAACTCCTCTCCGTTTAATATAAGCTGGGACCACAAACAACGAAATGCCTCAATCATAGTGCAACTGTAGAAATTCCAGCCTACAGTTAGCCAAACGTAACCCACTGAGTGCTGTGTTCTTTTATTTTCATATTTCTGATTAGGCAAACAACATAATGAAAGCCTCTCTCCCCATTCTTTTGTAAGACTGCATGACTCACCACTTATGTAAGCCTTATGCAGGAGTTGGTCATAGCTCCTCTGATGATTCTAAGTCCTGGTTTGCAATTAGTGCAAGGCTTCAACCTCCCTGTTCTGTACAATAAAAATAGGTTCTCTCAACTTATATGTTGTGAGCAGTGTGGCTTTGGGAGCTCAGGAAAAGCTGGGAATCTGTAGGGAACTATGATAGATAGTTAACTTAAAATTTTAGGTGGATTCTCTAGACTTCAGCATTGGCATTGCTTTCCCTTCCCTCTCAATGACTGAATAAACAGCTTGTTGGGTCTGAAGACTTCACAACCATCTGGCTTTCAGGTATAGCTTATGGGTAAGAATGGTGGTATTTATTATATGGCCTGCCACATCATCTTTGATGCCATTGTGGTGAATACAGGATAGCCATATTGAAAAAGCAGGGTTATTGCGTGGTATCATTAGTGGGCAGAGCAAACCTGGGAGCCTTCATTGTGCATTTTAGAACTTGACAAAGTTTGGACTGAAGGGCATGTCCAACCCTGCAGTTGAGAAAGGAAGAGCTCAGCTCAGAACACACCCTCCCTTGTCTCATTTGTGTCTCATTAGCATGGACAGTAAGAGCCAGTGGGCAGAGCAGGCTGGAAGTTGCTTCTTTCTCAACACAGCTGCCTGACACTTCCTGTTTTCTGTGCTGCTTCTGTAGTTCCTGATTTAGTGACTCACAACAGATCTATTCTTTCTGGGGAAAAGATTACTTTTCCGCTCTGTGAATGGAACAATGATGCTCTGCAGTCTTCCCTAGGTTTTTCAGGCAGGGAGCAAGAACATGAAGTGTTTCACTCACTTCCACAGCAGCTTAGCCCCATTTAAAAAAGAAAAGAGGAATGGTCCTTACGTGAAAGAGGTCAGACTCCTCTTTGCTTTTAGTAGTAGCAGAGGCAGCAAAACCACAGCCACCAGAATAAGTTAAGAATTACTGACGAAAGCTTCATCTTCTAAGTCTCAGCTGAAGGCACAAGACTGTACCACATCAGCAATACTGTGTGAAGTAGGAGTGGTGACATCACCCCAGAGCCTAGAATAGCAATCCCGTGAGGGCTGGGTAGATGGAGAGAGCCACTGAGTTAGTAGGCATTTAGTATATTCAGCATTTAGCCTGAATGTTGGAACATGGACATTATAAATGGCCCTAAGTAGCAGAGAGTGTTTTTATCATGTATCTAATATATAAATACCTCTCCCAGAGAAGATAAACTCCCAAGTGCAGACTCACCAGCACATCCTGACTCCTAGACATGTGCCCTATGCAAGCCCTTCTAAAACTGGACTCTCAGCAATCTTCTCTGATAGTTTTGTGTAAATTAGAGTTGCTGAATTAAGGAACTAGACAATAAAATGCCATATTACCTGTTTTCCAACCGGACTTCTTTGTACTGTGCTATCATTTCCTGAAGCATTTTTGAAGGACCTGAAAGATGTATTGCTTCCCTCTAAAGACTGTATCCATCAGATGGAGAAACCAATGCTCTGTCCAATGTTACCCAGAGCTTTATAGCAGGAAATTCCAGACACCCCTGCTCCTAAAAGACCAAGCAGGTAGATTGCTCCACATTTTAAATCATCTCAGTGACTTATGTTACCCAACATAAAACATGAGGAAAAATTAGGAAGAGATTCAGTAATTTCTTAGCCCATACATTGGAAATAAGCCAAATTTGGATAAAGTTGCTATAGGGAACTCTTCATATTTAAATTTTTCACCATCTTTATGTACCATTCGAGAAAGAACAGCCACCAGCAGTACAGGAGACATTGCATCATTTTTCCTCGCTGAATCACTGTGATACAGCTGTTCCACTGTTCCTTAACACCTCCTCCCTTCAAGAGAGAAAACTGCTTAAACTGTAATTACTGGATTTTACATATTAATCACAGCAGTATGCGAAAAGAATCCAAGTTAGATATTATCCCACCGGTTTAATTATTCATCTACCCAGTTCCTTATTTTAAAGATAAAATTATTTTAGAATAGGAGGAAAATAAACAATCAAGTTTGCCCCTTCTGTTACAGCTTCTTGAAAGGCAGAGAATTCTACTAGAGGCACTAGTAGAAGACAGTACAACTTGGCCAAGTTTAGCAGTCTTGGAATCAAAAGCAAAGTTGACCTTGTGACTTGAGTACCACTGTCTATAGGGGACTGTCATCTGAAGCTAAAACTTGCAGATGTAAAAACCCACTTCTTTACGGCTTGGGAGGATGACATTTATTATCTGCAACAGACTCAATTCTCTACATGGTGCAGCCCTTTGAGAAGAGGCTGAGCCACAGACAGAAGTTAGGCATTTAAAAATACCATTTTTAATCACCATTTCTAATCAATCTATCCATTCAGCATCTTACAATTCTTTTGTGGTGGGTCACTATAGTCCAGAAAAGTCAAAGGCCTACAACCTTTAGCTGAGTCTTTTTTCTCTGTGTCAAAATTTAGTTCTATATCAGAGATGTGTTGGGTGGCTACACATCTTCAGCAAAAGGGTGAACACAGGAGAGTAAGCACCTGGAATAATGTAAAAGGAGGATGGGATGGGGAGACAAGGGAAAACATCTTAATAAACAAGAGGGTTTTTACCTCCTCCTTTACAAATACAGTTGGAAACCAGAAGGAACAATTAATGATGTTTTAACTTCTGCTGTTAAAGTATCAACGCAGCACGTTTTACCCAAACAGTGTACGCAGTTCCCACAACTGCTTACAGAGCAATCAAAGTTTCTGTTACTTAGCTTCCTAAATTTTTATTCAACTGCATTTGCCTGCTCAGCTGTGTGGATGGTAGGTCACATCCCACAGTAGCATGGTGCTCAGCTTTTAGCATCTTTACAGGAAAGAAATTTTCAGTAGTTCCCTGTGGTATGCTCTTTTTAATTTAAACTTTATAATCACTGTTCCATGCTGACATGTCTTTCCTTAGTAAGATTTAATGTTTTTTTCCCAGCTTGATTCCTAAATTAACATCTGTATTTTGATTTTTCTTTATCCTCTTTTTACTGAGGTAAGAAAAAATATAAGAACATATATTCCACATGAGTGATTTTTGGACTCATGCATAAATAAAGTAGCAACTACCAACTACAGCACTGACTACTTGGAAACTCAGACAGCTAAAATACAAGATTTATTTGACTATGCAACACTGTTAGTCAGGAACCGCTTCACATATTCTGTCAAGATGTGAAAGGAATTCACTTTACACGGGTAAAGCTAAACAAACAAAAATAATGCTTTACGGAATAAGAGTAGAATTATTCTGAAATAACTCTTCTACATTAAAATGTATGGTAGCTATATTATATTCTAGAAAAACTTACCTATAAGTCAGCCTGTAAACCTTTAATCACATATGCTTTTGAGATTAACTACTTACACATATTTTTTGAGTATTATATTAATATAATTCAGTCCTTAAACATTTTCAACAAACGGAAGTACTGGAAAAGAAGCTAGTTGTTAGGATGCATAATTTGAAATTGTATGAAAAATGGAAATATAATTAAAGATAATATGAATCATTTGGTCAGTGCACAGTATATTGGAGAAGAAGCCTCCCTGCCGACTCTCCCCAGTGCCCAATGACTTCTAGAACACACTTTTGTTTTTTCCTTTTTTAATAAGTCCATAAAAGTCAAGGATTTATAAAAAGTACATGCAAATCTATTTACATTAACAGACTGAGAAGCTGCAAACTCTCCTTAGTATACAGGAACGACATCTTTAAAACTGGGAGTAGAAATAAAACAAGACACCGAAACTAACAGATCGGGTGACAACAGCAGCTTTGCTGACTTCTTAATTCCTAGTTTGTTGCTGGGATAAGTAGAGATGCATGGGGACATGACACCCAAACCAAATTCCCTACAGCTTTGAAGAAGACAGCAAAATTGGTTTGTTTTTACTCTTTTTCTGATCCGTTTCAAATCATATCAACAGCAATTGCAGCCCAAGTTCCTTGTTTCATCTTTCTCTTGAAAGAGGGAATGTAAGTGAATATAAACAGAATCAGAGAAAGAGATGTCAAGAGAAGTCCCATCTTCAAATGCTACTAGGAAAACAAACATTCTTGGATTGTCTGCCCTGTCCAATTCCTGTCCCTGAAAAGCCAATTGACCAGTTACTGAAACAGTGAAGCACCACTTCTTGCAAATCTCTATAGATCCTTTATCACTGAGTAAAAAGAAGATGAAAAGCCATTGGAAGTCTCTTAAAAGTTTTTCTTTTTATTTTTTTTTTTTACAGAAAGAAAGTAAGTTTATATTCTTGCTTCACCATTCATCTTTGAATATTTGTTCTTCCACTTAAAGTAAACAAGGTAATTTCACAGTGAACAAAAAAGCTAAAAGTAGCTCACCTCTCCATATCTTAGGGCTAGGAAGGACATTAGACATATTTAACTATTCCTAGTTTAAGCCATACAGTAATTCAATGTTGCTGCAACCATATGGTTTTCTTAAAATCTGTCCACATTTTCCACCTTAAAATTTCCTTGTGTAGCACACGAGTACCTTGAAGACAGACCCAATGTTGTACTTGGATTTGCTTAGAACTTCCCAACAGTCAAGAAGCTTTAAGTATTCCCTACCTATAAAGATGAATGACGTGCAACTTCTATATATGCTCCAACTATGCCCAAAAATGATTATGGTGAGTAAAATACAGTGACACCCTTCCCCCTCTGACCAGCTAACATCCCAGTCTATGTTAAGATACAAAATTTTAAGTGCTAGGAGGTAACTGGAAAGTTTTGGACATAAATCACAGTGAAACATACGAACATTTAATGAGATTTCAATTATAAGTCCAAACTTGTGACAAACATAACAGTTACTGTCACCTCAGTGTTAAGAAATACTGTAGCAAGCACTGGCTAGTGGTGTATAGGACTGTAACTGGATTGCTGATTATGGTGTTAGTGGGTGTTCTGGAATTTAGTAAGTTTTCCATAATTATCAATTGTCAGTTAACTCAATATCCTGCCATGCTTTCCATTTTTTGTGATTAAACCTCCATGGCAGTTAATGCCCAGAGTTATTGCCCAAGTTAGTTAAATATTAAAATAAAATTCTCACTACTGATGAAAGTTACATAAAATGATTCTGATGCACTTGTCAGTACAAGTGAATCTCTCATGCTGACTACTACCATCTCCCTGCCCACCCCCCCGCCTTCTTTTTATCTTTTTTTGATGGCACACAGTGTGCCCTATGACCATTCAAGTAACAAACAGGAAATCAAGGAAGCAGTTTTCTGGAATTTCACAGAAATCAAAGTCTTACAACCCATGGCAACATCCATGGTTCTTATTATAATAAAAGGTCAGTATATATTCCTAATCCCATTTATATTAAGATTTCTTTTAAAGAAAAGGTGCTGATATTTTGTATTGTTTCATCTATGAGGTAGATGGCACTTTCATGCCAAATAGTGTAAATCAGAAATTAAGTTAGCTTTAAGCCTGCAACAAGTCCTGCACCACTGACTGCTCAAGGCATTAATTAATTCAAGAACACAAAATACTTCAAAATTTTAGAAGTCAAACAATGTTCCTCCTTTGAGCGGAGAATGGTGATCAAGTGGACAAAGAGGTGCCTTTGCTGGTCAAGGGTCATCGGAATTCTGGCTTTAGCCTCCAGACCCCTTCCCCATTTGGGCTCCTATGGAAGGTGCAGATATTGCGGAGCAGTTCTCTAAAGACACAGGAGTGCTCTGCAGGCAGTTTGGACTCAAATTCCTGCAGCAGTTCCCGAGTGCTGGCCTCGCCGTCCACACGGGCCTGGAATGCCAGGAAGTTCCGCAGATCTACAAGCAGTTCATCGTATTCTGTCGAACCCTGGACTGGGGCGGGTGCTGGCTGATGATTCTCATCACCCTCGTTCCTTGTCTGTTGTGGTAAAACAAGGTGGTTTCTTGCCCTCATACAAGCTAATAATGATGAAGAGTCCAGAGCGCTGGATGATGATTCTCCAGATTTTCCATTAAAGTGCTCACTGGAACTAAACTTCTTTATATTCTGTTTCTTTATTGTATCTGCATCCTGCAAATAAACATACAGACCATGGAGAAAATTCGATTTTGAGATCCACAGAATCCATTAAACAAAATCTGCCTGTTGTTTAGGCTTAAATAACAAACATGACCACTTAGAACTTGGTCATCTGAAATATACAATAAAGAGGTGACGTAACTGGTCTCAACTTTAGAACTTAGGAAGCAAAAGAAAAGCATTGCTGGTCTTGAGACAGACACTCAAACCATGGTGAAATTTGTGACTGCTTTATCTAATTAGACTTCATCAAAACAAAAAATCAAATTCACAGGTAACTAAAAATTCTAGAATTCTACATAATCATACAATAAATGTGTATGAGACATCTACAGCATAAGTCAGATTTACTGCATAAATCGTTAACACTTCACATATACCAGCTATTAAAACAGAAATGTTGGCTTGTGTTTCTTACCTTGTGCTTCTTTGCAGGTGATGGACAAGTAGAAAGTGAAGAAAGCAGCATGGAGTTTCTTTTTTGACCAAACCGGCTCCTAAAAACCCATGAAAGAATTAACTCCACAAAACATCCTTCTCAAAAAGACTAGGATAGTTTTTTCAAAGACACACTGGGTATGTGTTTTAGGGTTCTCAAGAGCCCTCTGCTAAACTCTCTCTTCTACTGTGCAACAATAATGCTTTCTTTGTACTTCGGAATGGACTACCTACACTTGTAATATGCTTTCATGTCTATATTAAATAGAAAACATGAACATGACTTTGATGCATGTTACTGCAAATACCAAGGCAAAAAATGTAAATCTTTAATATCCTAAACAACTCCTCTGTTTTTGGGAAAGCAGAGTGAGAACTGAACTCACTTTATTCCTGATGGTGCACCTGAAAGACCACTCGTGCCTGTCCAGGTTGGCACACCAGAAGCAGCTCCTAAGCACTGCTGACGAGAGAGTCTTAAGGCTCTCAAGGCGTCCTGGGCCACTCTGCTTGCTTCTGCTTCCTCCAGTACATGATCTGCACTGGAAGCGTCCATAATGGCATCATGCTTCATAACACTGTGCACCCCTAAAACCAGAAGATACAAAAGGTGAAGGAGGACATCTCTTAAGTTATGTAAAAATCACTCACTTTTTAAGTGAACGCCACAATTGCATTTTTCCTTCTTCAGGGTGATTATATTAAGCACATCATAAGCACATAGTAATTTCTAATGAGAGAACCCCCTTCTTTATCAGTTAAGTAATCAATCTGAAAGCAAATCACTTCTGGTGTGCTGATGAGGTCATTATTCACAACAGATCTGGCAATTATGGGGGTAAATTGATCATTTTCCTTGTTATGGACAGGACAGACAGAAGCGAAACCCTTGTGTAAATGAAGGTTGATTACATCCTGGAAATATCCAGGAGAAACACTGCATATACTTCTATATCCAGAAGTGCAGATATCTCTGAACAGTTTATGCCAAGGTAATTAGCATATTCGTAACTGGAGCATTTGAACAATGAACATTTTAAGGTTTCACTACAGTAACAAAACAAACATGTTTTGTATTGTAGCTCTAACCATCAGAGTAACAGATCTGCTCTTTCCCTCATTTGCATAGGTTTTATCTACCTTTGTTTAGTCAGCAGCCAAACAACTGTTACCTGATTTTTTGAAAAGTTTCTGCAAGACATAGTCATCATTTTTCTTTGAGTCTTGCTCCTCTTCACTGTTGTCCCTTCTATACTGCTTTTGTTTCACTAGATGAGGAATGCGCTTTCCTTCAAATTTGGCATCTTTGTGATGTTTCTTCTTAGACTTATCTTTGTGGCTCTCATGTGACAGCATATCCACCCTGTGCTTTGTTTTTGAGATACACTTAGAATGATTATTATCAAATTGCCCATCTTCAGTTTTAGCCTCCTGCTTTTCCCAAGAGCCAGCTGCATCACAAGTAAGGCTAAGATCTGCCCTGGCATCTGCATTAGCTGCTCCATGTCCTTCACCAGCCACCACAGCAGTCACACATTTGGCATTCTCTGAAGACCCTGTATTGCATGGCATCGACTGCGACATGCATTTGTCATCACCTTCCAAGCATTCTTCCTTGCTTTTATTGAACGAATTTACATCAGTACCAGCTTGTGCATTATCTTCTGCATAGCTATTTTGGTCAGAGGCTTCCAAATTTCCCTTGGTTTCCTCACTTGTCTCGATTGCTTTAGAAGAAGAATCTCTCATTTGTGTGGTGGAATAGGAATTGGAGGATGTGATCTTGTGCGAGCTGCTTTCTGCAAGATGGCGATCACGTTTAGAAGTGCCATTATCAAGTGGCTTTGGGACTTGAACATCTGAACCAGTACCTGAGGGATGAATGAAATTAGTATCCATTTAACAAACACTTAAGAAATTTTTTCTTCCAAACAAATAGAAAAAACCACATGTACCTGCAAAAATTGCACTTGTTTCTGTCCCCTGAGATACATCTGGGCTGTTCAGAGTAAACAGTTCATAAAGGTCATTGGATTTGAAAAAGCGATTCTGCTTAGGGTCTTTCAGCACTCTGTTTGTTAAAAACTGTTTGAAGATTTGCCTAAAAAAAGAAAAAAAAAAGTACTTTGTGCATGAAACAATGTCTAGCTATGTTTAAGTACTGAGTACAGTACTTAAACAGAAAACTATAAGCACAAACGTTACCCTGCAGAACAATTAAGCAGTGGGAAGATGATGTTAGTTTCCAAAAGACCATCTTGAGTTAGTAACTTTCAAACAACCAACTAAATTGTTAAACAGAGGGATTTATTATTTTGCAACAACCCAATAACACAACAGGTAACCACCATCCTGAGATGTCCTATGAGGCATCACTTAACTAAGCAATAAATAACTTCACAGCTAGAACTTTTTTGTCCATTAAAATTGAAAATCTTGCATATGTTACAATAAAACAATCAGAAGGTTCCTGAAAGAAAAACAAAAGCTTGTTAAAATGACAACATTTTAGAGGTTCAGCTGATTGGAGGAGTCAAAAGCAGCAGAGTAGCTCAGTCTGATAGTGATGACTGGATGACAGCCACTGAAAAGGGAAATCAGACTTGCGGCTGAGAAGAGCCCACTTGCAGGGGACCAAAAGGAAAAATCTGTAGGAGAACAAAGCTGCAAGAAGTCTTCAAGGATTGGTAAAACTGCTTCTGTGCCATGTCTGTACTACATAGTGCCTAGAGCAAAAGCTGTTTTATTCTGCACAGAAAATACATCCCTAAATAAAGCTGGAAATCAGTTTTCTCCAATAGTTTTTATCATGCTTTTGGCTCTGCTGACATTAAGCAGGGAAACTATTTTTAAATCCTGTGGTCAAAACCTAAGTTTTTATTTGTAGGCAAGAAAACACAGGAAAAGGGAAAAGACAACTGCTTAAAGTTCAAGGTCTGCACTGCTCTGGAAAGGAATGGATTTCTGATGGTTGTCCTGACTGTTAAGAGTCCAATTCCTTGAGGTAGTGTTGTTCAAACAGAAGTGTGCCAGAGGGATGCAAGCCAAACAACAGTGGATGCTTTGTGTCCATGTGGCAAAACGGACTAAAAAAAGGCACTCAGAAGTGCGGGCACTTCATTATTTAGAGCTTTTTGTTCATCTGAATTTTCCAAGAGGGTATTTCAGTTCTGAAGAGTAAAGTCTAGACAGAGGATTCCCATGTACATTCATTTGGAGTTCATGTGAGTGAAGCTAACTACTGAGAAAGCTGAATGGGAAAGCACATTGGAAAGACTTCATTGATTTTGAAATACAAGCACTTTAAAGGCTTTAGCTACATTTTGGAATAAATAACATGAATATGACTGGTAGTTATTGGGATTTAATTCTTTCACTTTGGAGTGAATTGGGAATAAAATCAAATTAGGTTTGCACAGTATTAAATAGATGTATGTACCACATACATCTTGATATATCCCAAAGAGAATATAAAGAACTTGATGATTTGAATTTGCATTTCAGACTTGTTGAGTCTCATGTTCTGAATAAGGTGCTCACTGTTTTCTGTCTATGCCTCATACTCTCTTTTTCAGTGAATTCTGGATGTGCTGAACACAGCTGCTGGAACAGACTGATAAGGTACATTTAACACATGGGTCTTGCAGCTAGAGATAGAATAGCACAGCTGGGAATCTAGTACGAGAAAAAGTTCCCCATTTCTCAGAAGAAACTTTAAAAAGTTTTCCATGATGTGCCCATCATGACCAAGGTTGGGGATTACAAGCAAGGTGTGCACATGCACAGGTATGTCACTGTTACACCACCTTGGATTTGTTACAAACATTTTCCTGAGCATGCAGCTGTACCCAAGAAATCGTTCTGACTGACCTGTGGTATATCTTCTCCTCAATAGTACCTGCAGTGAGAAGCCTGTACACAGTCACCTCTTTCTTTTGGCCTATTCTCCAAGCACGTTCCCGAGCCTGGAACACAAAAGGTTTGGTTACCACACATGAGCCTCTCAAACGTGTCTGACAGAGAGCTAATGATAGCACTGTTTTAAACTTAGTTTGGACATTTAACACATACTTCAAGAAGTGGTATTTCTAGAGCATAGGATAACTAACTCAGCAGGAGAGGAAAAAGATTTAGAAAGTCTCCAATTGTACCAAGAAATCTATGCAAAAATTATCAATAAATAGATTATGTTAAAATTGGAACTTTTACCTAGAATATGTACTTTATATAGACTTATTCCAGATGGAAATTTCACAAAAGAGCTTTAATACACACCTTTCCCTTGAACTTTTATTCTTTAACTTAACTGAAATCTTTCCTACAAACATCTCGAACCAACCATTAATACAGAGCACTCTAAGTCAGACACTTGCAGATCTCAGAGCTACACGAGATTTCTATAAAAAAGTTTTTCCTCTCGAACTTGTAAGCACCATGTAACTGCTACGTGATTTGATAAATCAGTCTTATCACAGCCTGAGATAGAGAACAACTTCTAAAAGCTTAGAGCAGCTCTGTAAGGTCACAGCTACATATCATTATCTAGACAGAAAGCCAATTTGAGCAGCATCTGTTCTCCTTTTCTCACCCTGCATTGTCATCACCAACAGTCCTGGCCTGGTCAAGAACTCGCACAGCTGTACTTTCCCTTCAGAAACATCTCATTTATTTATTTTAGAAACACAGGCCATTTAAACAGTTTTTCTGACTGCACTGTAACTGACTACATGAATCAACAATACTGAAGAGTGGTAAGGTGGAACAGCATAAAGGGGATGTAGTGCGAATCACTTAAATTGGTTTTGCCCCAGGAGTAATCATAACGTGGAGCTGCACCCTAAGTGACCATTGCTGGGAAAAGCAACTTAGGAAAGAGCAACATAGTGCTTTAGCACTATTTGAGGAGATAAATATCATTCCATCTTCAGTTTTATTTTAACTTAGCTGGTAAATGGAATGTAATAAACCAAACTCACCTGTGTGTCCACACTGGGATTCCAATCAGGATCATAAATAATAACCCGGTCAGCACCAACCAAGTTAACTCCAATGCCACCAACACGAGTTGTTAGAAGAAAAAGAAATATGGATTTGTCCTGTAACCAAGTGAGAATTTACTAAAGCAAGAATTATCAAAATGTAACATTAAAAAAAAAAATTTCCTGGATTATTTTACCAGCATTATTTGCAAAGATGCAAAGGGAGCCAAGAGAAGGAATAAATTTCCTTGTTCATCTAGTATTCCTTTTGACAAATAAAAGTAGTCTGATCTAAGTTTCATTTACTGTTATCCAATAAAATTGCTTTTCCCCCTTCTCAGATGTGTTTCTTTCTTTAGCAGAAAACCCAACTGAAGTGTAAAAGAAGAGATGACTTTTTCCCCCTCTCTTACAAAGACAGGGGTTTCATTTCACTCAACTCCCCAGTTTTGTGTCTCCAACCTGAAGTAGTGTATCTAAAAACAGAAGAAAAAGGAATGGAAGAACTCAATCATACTCATTAATATGTATTCATGTGTGGGATGCAACATCTCACCTCATTGTATTTTGTTACAAGAGGCTGTCTGGAAGCTACTGCTGTGGTGCCATCCATCCTGAGGTAGGAATAGTTTCTGTATCTCACAAAGACTTCAAGTATCTGCATCATCTGTGGTGATGGAAAACATTTAATGAAATCCAGAGGTAAAGACCGAGCAACTGTGTGATCAGCCTGTAAGATTTCTGATACTAACTGCAGTGTCAATCAAACAAACAATGACAACCAAAAACTTAAAAAACTTTCTTAAATGACAGAAAACCAACTTATGTAAATGGAGAAAAAAAATTATTTCACAGCTGAATGCAGTGGAATATTTGTGCTTGGTTTGGAAAGTCCAGGGCCATAGTGTCAAGACAATTAAACAGACTGGGGTGCAGCATCCCAAGGAAATCCACAGAAGGAAGACAAAATCGTGAGTACACAGGGAAAACAAACAAAGGTCACTGCCTGTGCTACGAAGGGACCGATTCTGAGCATCAGACATGCACAGGCACTACACAGAGCATGCAAACTGACTACCAACTGTATCCTGAAACCACACAGCAAGGACAGCCTGGTAGGATAGGGGTACAGCTGATACAAGCTTTGACCCAGTATATTGAAACTGGGCCACTGCACCAAAGCTGTGTCCTTCCAGTAAAGCTTACTGAGTTTGGGAACTGGTTTCTGATTATTCCAAAGACATTAGTCATTTCAGTAACTTTTTCAATAAGATGTTAATTTTATGAGAAAGATACTGCAAAAGGTGGTTCTAATTACAAGTCTTTTTGGAACTCACACACACGTTTTAGTAATAGTAAGAGCTAAAACTAAAAACAATTAGCTCATCTTACCTGTCTTGACTGAGTAAAAAACAGCACTCTGTGACCTTGCTTGTGCCATATTTTCAGCAAGGATTCTACCACTATCATTTTTCCAGACCGTTTCCAGTATCCAAACTGATTTGGATCCTCCGCTTCAGCATCTGGCACACTCTTCAAAATTCTGGGGCTATCTGCAACGAAGTCAGGGTGGTTGCAAATCTTTCTCAAAGTTGATAGTCCTAAGAGAATCTAAAGAAGACAAGAAAAAAGTATTTTTATTTTCATGACAAATACTTGTGTCTATATGGGTTGTGGACAAGAAAAATAAACAGCAATAGATTATCCACTCACAATCAATGTTTGTTTTTAATAGTGCTTTGATGCTAATACTTGTTTCAGGTAAAGTTTTAGGAAAAATCAGTACAAGAGAAAGTGATTGAAATTTTATGTACTTGTGAGCCTATTCTGGTGACAATGTAAAGAGAATTCCGCAACAACTTCCACACTAGCAAAACCAGTCCCTCCCTAGCTGTAAGGTTAAATTTTTCTTATTCAAAAGGAAAAATTCCACCAGTTTGTTTCTTGCAATTATCGTGTCCTGCTTTCTGTTAATACTGTGAAATCATCAACTGTTGCATCACAAAGTTATCGTGCCTGAACTGTACTCTCAGGACTGACTTTGCTTTTCCTTTGCTTCATTTCTGCAGTTAGTTCAAAGCATGCATACAGTTACCTACAACAGGTCATCCAACCAGCCATAATTTGTTCCCAAGATCACAAACATATTGTGAAGCTCATTCCATTCCTACTTTTACCTAGTCATGTCACTACATATGGATCACTAACTCAAATATATTTCATCTAATATTTCTGAGAAAAAAAAGTAGACAACTACAAAAACTGAACAGAGATCAGTGTGTTTGCTTCCCTTTCTGCTCAGAATTCATCTAGAAGAACGTAAAGGCCAGTCCATGATTTTATCCATCAAACCCTACCTGTCACTATCCTTAATTAATGCCCACCTGCATGTCTCCATTGAGAATCTGGTAAACTTCTTTAGAGTTGATGTAATTTTGATAGATTTGACGTTGCTCCTCCGTCAAACGGCAAAAGAGGACCTACAAAACAAACCAACCACGTTATTAGAACGTATAGGCCAGCTAGCTTGCAATATGAACAACTGCCACCAAGTATTTCTCTATTATTTGCTGCTCAAATTAATCTTTCTACAACAGGAAACAACGTTGAATTGTTTCCTGCTGTAAAAAAGGAAACAGATAGACAACTCATTTCAATGCACTTGAGACCTAAGGGACAATATTAAGTAGCCCTGACTACACTTCATCTATCCTTTGCTTTTTAGATAAGTGAGCTCATATAGACACTGCAAGGCAGCAATCATTTAATACTCAGAACACTGGTGAAAGAACATGAATCTTGAAAGCTCTGCACCTTATCTTTAGTTAAACCAGCATTTTATCTGCTACCAGCACAAATTATTTCCGTATGTTCATGAAAGACTGAGTTTTGGGGAGGGAGAGGAATCAGATCTAGTAGCGAAATGAAGCAAACCTGTTCATTTTTATCTGGAAGTGAAAGGCTCATTTTTACATCAGCCTTCATTCTTCGCAGCAAGTAGGGGTTTATGGTGTCCCGTAACACACAGGCACATTTGTATGCAGTTTTTACCTGAAGAAAGGAAGAAAAGGAGCAAGTTGTATTTTGATTCTTGATATTAATTTTAGCAACTAGCATAGTTACATAATTAGCAATAGAAAAATCCTAATAAAATTAGATGGCTTATTTCACATGGATCTATAGCTACCTGTTCAACACACCATGAGTTGCAATAAAATTCACGTAAGCAACAATAAAATTAAGTAAGGCTTCCTCAGATACCCCAGATTTGTCTTTGAAAGGGACCAAAAGTAAGATATTTAATTTAGAAACCAAAGAAAGAAATGAGTATAAATCTGTACAAAACCAAAATCCTCATGAAAAAGTAGCTAATACATATACTGAAGATCAAAAAAGAAGCCTGCAGCAATGGTGGTTACCAGACAATAAGTGAAGATTAGTGCTCATTTGAGACTTTTAGAAAAATCGGTACAAGAAAATCCCCATGATCACAGAAACTAAAGGTCACTCCAGCCCTGAATGGAGCATATGGCTCTATAATGGGTAATGGATGTGTGAGATAGGTATTAACTGTACACAATGGCTAAAAATACCTTAATTTGTCTTGAAGCAAAGCAAACAATAGAATAAATCACTGATATTAAAAAAAAAATTGAAGGGCCAACTTAGTAAATTACTAATATTTATACAAGAGAAGTACTTGAACTTGAAAAGAAAATAATTAGCAATGCATGCAAAAGATTACAAACAGTAGTTAAAAGGATACAAGTTTATTAGCATTTATATGAAACTCAGTCTGCAGATTATGATGCAGGCAATTTATTTGCCATCTAATGAGAAATCAATACAACAGCCTGCCATCAATACTGAGAACCACAACTACAAAGATTGATAGACACTTATTCAAAATAATTTCCCAAATAACTTTTTTTCTTTCAAAATTAATTTATCTACTTTCAGACTTCCAATACCTAATTTAGGTTTTTATATAAAAACTGTTTTCAGTTTGGATTTAAGGATTCCTCTTATCGCATAATTTGCCAAAGCTTCATAGCAAACAGGGAAGTTCTATTTAAATACATCAAAATGCGGGATCAGTCATTCCCACCCTGATTTATCTTTACTTCATATCAAAGAATATTTGTGATGACTTAAACTTTAGGGCTTTTGACAAGAAAATGTTGTATATAAGCTGTACTCCTGTATAAATTACATGGTCTCATTTAGTTGAATGGTTTCTTTACACAACCAGTAGTAAAACACACACACAACTCTTTTCTGGGTTAGTATCCAGAATATATAGCATTAAGTATATTTAGAAGTCAGTTTAGAAACAACAGTAACAGTTGGAACAATTTCCTTCAAGCAAAATGCTATTTTGGATGCATTTACCTGGACAGGAGAGGCATTGCAATATCCTCCCATGGTTATCGGGACAGAAAACTGCTCCATGAACACAGGTAGTGTTCCCAATTTTCCTGGGAATATAAAGTCAAAGAGGGACCAGAGCTCCTTTAGGTTATTTTGCATAGGGGAGCCAGACAAGATGATTCGATGGGGTGTGCGGAACTATTAATAAAAACCACAAAACAAAAAGAAAGTTATTTTCATGGTTCATGGTGTATCCTGCCTCCTGCCTCAGAGGATATTCAATTTCACCATCAATAAATTCTCATGTCAAAATACGTGGCCTCACACTCATAAAAAAATACAGGCTTCTGCAATACACTGTTTGTATATTGTTAGCAGAAAATTCACACCAGCAATCTGACATTTATCCCTACTGGTAAATTACTATGCAATTTAAAATTTCTCATTTTTTTTCCTCTACCATACTTCTGTAAATTTACCCATGTAAATTCATTAAAAATGTTAAGTTAAATAGTCAAATACAGAACATTGTGATTTATGCTTTTATTCTTTATTAATGATCAAACATATATTTTTATGATAGGCTATTAGGTACTGGAACCTCCCTCCAGAGCACTTAAATTTATTTTTTATAAAGTACCTGCTTGCATGCAAGTGTGACCGCAGCATTCGGATTTCGGATTTTGTGACCCTCATCCAGGATGACATAATGCCAATCATACGCGTGGATGTTGTCCTGCATCAGTCGAATGTACGAGTAAGATGTAATTAAAATTCCATGGCATGAAGCAATTTCATGAATTAGTTTCACCTAAAAGCAAAAGGTGCACATCAGTGAGAGAACTGTCAGACCTACTGAACTACACACACAGATTTGCTATCCAAGGTATGCATAAAAAGTATTATAAAAGCAGATCTATAATTTACCTTGCAAAGAAAATAAGTATAGGCAAGATTTTGATTATACGATTCTCAGCTCATCTGTCAAAGAATCAAGCATTTGTATACTGTGTTATAGCAAATCAGAATTCGACCGAAGGCCTGGTCAGAACGAAACAGTGGTTTTTATTTTTAATTTTTAAAGGCAATGTCTGAAAAAACCAAACATTGGATTTGATTCAGGTAACTGGTTTCTTCAAGTTCTCCTATATTCACTTCACAAACCCAGCTTTGTGTACTGCAAGCAAGATCAAGAATGTTAGAGGAAAATTAAACAAGTGAAATACTGAAAAACAAATACAAAAATCTATTTGTTGTATCCTAAATTCTGTCTAACCATTCTCATTAATAGGATTAATACAGCTGCTATCAGTCTTCAAATTTTGTGCTTCTCTTGTAAGCTTTAACCTTTCCCCAAGTTTTTACTAGCCTTTATAGATGCAAGTTATGTAGGGCAGGGACAGTCTATACCACTTTGACAGTGTTCAGGACTCATCTTTATTGCATTGATCCTCCATATATAAATCTAAAAGACTTAAACAGCAGATGATGAGACAGGAAAACAAGAACGTACAACCACCACCACATTTGCTAAAGGAAAGACAAACCCCTTATTACCAGAAGCGCCTCTAAGAAAAAAAACAACCCACAAAAAAACAATTAAAAAACCAAACAAAAGGGAAAAACCCTTGTCAAAAACTCAGATGGTGTCAATATCCATGATCTTTTACTGTGAAATTACTTGCTCACATGTAGCTGAAGATTCAAAAAACTCTTCTAACTGTTCAAGAATACCTGCTTTCTGATTATCATCTGATAAAACCACAACACATTATTTAATGTTGATATCACAAGTCTCAAGAGAATAAGTAATCTTTAGAAGAATTTGTATTACAGACAGAGTAGGATTTCTCTGTAGGTGTGGACATCCAAAGCTTAATTCTACCTGGTACATTATCCGTAGTCTGCAACTTTTCTCGAGTCTCAGCAATGGTCTATCATAGAATATTGTAGACATCTCTACCCAAACACTTAAGACAAATCATCTCGGGTGATTTAAAATTAAAAGCTTGTAAAATATGTAACCTCTCCTAATTTTTGCAATTAATAGGGTATGTCTGCAATTAGCCTGACTTACAGAATGCTACACTCTTGTCATTAAAAGATGTTTTGTGAAAGTGCTGCTGTTATTATGGAGGCTCAAGAGACCAATCCCTCCTAGAGGGCAAACAGTGGACTGGTAGAAAACAACAGCCATAAATCACGCTGTCAGGTAGCAGAGAGAACAGAAGTGAAACACAGGCACATGAAGGCCATTCACTGTAAACACACCACAGCAGAATCCTAGTCAGGATTTACTGAACCTGTAATTAATTAAAGTTTCCTTCAAGCTAAATTTTTAATAAACAAGGATTTGTGCTGACAATGAAGAAATACAACAACACAATTTTATCAATTCACACTACAACACTTACTAAGTCTCATTTTACTGCATTGGGTACTTTTTCAAGGTTGCCTTCACTTTAGGTGCAGTTCTTGGAATAATTTAAAATATTTTAAAACATGGTAACAGATCTAATATTGGATACAAACTCTTGAGGGTGTGGTATTTCATAATTTATGCTATTTCATAATGTATTCTTTAGTCCAGAGTTCTTGTTTCGTTAGATTAAGGCACATCTAACTTAATTTTATTTTTTCTCTGGAAATACACTTCAATGAAATATTTCAGGTCATGCACTGTTACACTAAATTAAAAAAAGTGTGCTTGAGAGAGACAACTCCTACTAATGCCAGAAGATTACATAGCAGTTACCTAATTTTGAAATTCTGCACTCTGGCCTTTATCTGATGCTAATGAATAGAGGAACATGTGAGTAAATTGAGTAATTATGAACCTGCGTTTTTGTTCAGCACAGTACTTCAGGCCTTTACAATTGAGGGACAGTATTTTCTCCCAACCTTGGGTTATAAGTTGATGGTGTTGCCTTGTCTTCACTGGAGCACAGGAGATGTACAAAGACTGGATGATTTCTGGCAAGCACCATTTCTTAAGGCTAAAAGGTTTATGTTTTATTCTAAGGACATACCTCCAAGCAAATGCTTTTTTCCTGTTGGTACCTCACTGTACCTATAAGTTTGTTTCTGAAGGTACAAAAACAGGACCATTTTTTGAACTGATGCTTACAGAAATAAGGTTTATTTTTTTCAGATAAAGTAGTCTTTTAAAAAATATTTAAGAGGACCTGAATTCTGAACTCTTATACATTATGTATTAAAAATGGTAATTTTCTTAGGCAGAAATGTGTACATTAAGACTGAATTTAAACAGACTAGTGATAACTACAAAATTCACTAAACATTCAGATACCTTTGAGGCAAGCGTGAAGTTGGAGATAGTATCTAGTCACTTATACAACCATATATCATTTGTGAATCAAAAGTGCATTCTTCAGCAGACTTATCACTATCTCATAACCAACCATTAGGCCTGGGGATCCATAAATTCAACATATAAAACCTCTTTATTATTTCCCTGCCCCAACAAAAAAATCTAAACGGCACCATGAAGAGGCTTCAAAAGAACACATTATAATGTTTAATAATGTAGAAGTTGCAATAAAAAGAGCTAAAGCACTTAGTACATATTTAACAAGAATGCTACTTCTTGGAGTACAATACTAATTTCATCTGAGTTTGGTCCTTAACTCACAAATAGAGCCTTTGGCTAAAATGCAGGTTCCATATGTAATCATGCCAATAACTGTAACCTCTGAAATTTATTTTCTTCACATGTAGATTATGTACTCTACTGTGAGGCTAGAAAGTCTAAAATTTTCCATCTGTAAAGTCATCTTCAAGTAGATGGTTTCACAGCTGCAAGCATCGTGAACTGACAATTACTTTTTAGGGCTGAATTGTGCGCCCTGCATTTGACCAGAATAAGGGAATGCAAAGTTACAGATTTACAAATGGAGTGTGACTAACATCAGAAAGAATTGTTAAGCTCAGTGATACCTGTTCTAAAGATTAAGAAATTAAAAGTTCAGCCTTGAACTTAAAAAATACGGCCTCCTTCCATACATGATATGTTGAACAAGATAACCAAAGTTCGTGTTGCCTCTCACATTCTATGATTTACAAATGCTTATGTGCCAACAGAAGTTTTAAAACAACAAGACAAACTCTTTGCTTGTCAGAAGCAAAGAAGGCTTTTTTTCCAACACTATCCAAGTTTTTTCTCCTTACCTTCTATTCTACACCATAAATAAAACAGCACTTGTAACACACTACATTATATTTACCTCTTTATTTTCTCTCATGCTTAGAGGTCTCAGAGCACTCAATGTTTACAGATCAGATTTGAGTGTAAACCATAGTAGGAACTTAACAGCATAAGACAGCACCGCAGGACACATTTAGCCACAAATGCTATACCTTGTTCAAACTGAAAGCTGACTTCACTGAAAGGGAAGACTATCATTTAAATCTGGTTCCACCTACTGCTCCAACTTAAGCATATTTATCATCACAGAAGAGCTAAATAGTCTTCTGTAATCAAAAATAATAATAAAAAAAGGAGCGAGTTTTACATTTCATCTGAATGTCCCACACAAGCTCAAAAGTCTTGGAAACCCCTCCAACTTGCTACTGTGTCTTCCTTTCATCATCTAAAATAGCAATCTGCCTTCCCTTGTAGATAGCTGAAGGCCTTTAAATTAGTCATAGTCCAAGGGGTGAAACTGGAAATTTACACTTCCCTCTTCTACTGTCAGAATTTTCTACCATTGTTATTTTAGAAAAGGAGTAACACAGTCTCTCTTTTGAAGCTTCACATATGCTAAAAACTACACAAATATTATAGCAGCAAGATGTCTAAATGACTAAGCTGAAATGGGCTGACAAGATTTGCAGCCAATCTGGTGCTCACAATTCAGGCTGCTATTGCACACCATTATTGTGAAAATCCTATAACTGCTTGCAAAGAAAACCAAAATGGACTGGTAAAAAGGGAAAAATCAGTGAGCTTTTCACTCACTACATTGCTCGAAGTCCATTTGTAACACTAAAGAAGTGTAACTAACTGAACAGATGTGGGAAGTATTGCCTAGAATCAATTTATGATGAAACAATCAGAACAGATGTCTTCCCCACTCTTCACTGTCAGGTGAAATACTTCTGTGGGCAACTCTGAAGAGCTGGGAGACAGGCTCTTGCATTGATGCTTGTGTATCTTAGAAGGTACACCAGAAAATGCCTACTCATAAAAGGCATACAATTTCACCAATGTCGCAAGATTTAGTATTGGCTAAGATTTCAGGATTCCTGACAATGTTATGGTAAAAATTATGTACACCCTTCTCACCAGAACACCAACTTAAATTTTATCAAGTGAAACTTCTGCTGCTGTCTGTTTCTACTATGAAGTACTGTCTTGCCTTATGGGACATCTGTCATTACTTAACCCTTTTTTTGCAAAATTCTCACTCAATAGTTTTACAATTATTCTTTGTTCCTTAGGAATCACCTGCTCCTCTTTCATAGACCTGTAGAGACATTTTCATAGACCTGCAGAGAACAAGCTGCATACTGTGTTTTATCACAACCTGCTGGCCAACCACTACAGGATAAGGTGGTCCTCAAAATCCATTAGTATCTTCACTGTCTGATGTCCAGTTAGTCTGGAGGACAATTATGTTCCTCCACTGGTTCAGAAAATTGTAACCTCTTCAGAGGCTGAAATGACCTTTCTCACTCCAAAGCTGATAACAAAGTTCAGTTCCCTAATCCTCTCCTGGAGCTGTCCAGCACAAAAAATCTTCTCATTTACTTTGCGATAAACTGTGATACACTAATAAAACAGATGAATCCTGGAACTGTCAGTTAATTCCAAACAGGCCTGTGCAACACTGAGACCACAGGTGAACAGGGAGCTGGCTTTTGGCTGTGTAAAATTAATCTCAAAGAATTTATGCAGTCTAACCACTATGTTTATATTATTTAACTTATTCTTTTATGTCTCATGCCAGAGCATAAGGGCAGAATGGTCCCTCAATGAGTATTACAAAGTTAAGATATGTAAAAGTGGTCTTCGGTAATGTCATAGATTATCAGCAGATGGAATTGCTGTAAGACCAGATCAGCACTAAGTATTTATAGAAAGAATGTATATTGAAAATAAATCCTCGGCAGGAGTAAATCACCTGTCCTGTGTTTTATGATATATTTTCAGTGTACAAGTGTTACTTATGCTAATTTATTAGTAGCAAAATTTTATTGCAAGTATAAGAGAAACTAGAATGGGGAAGTTGGGTTTTTTCCGTTACTTTAGCTTGCTCTTCTCTGATTAAGAGGCATCTAGGAAAAAAACCGTGCATGAGGTTAAGACCTTATCAGCAGTGACACTTGTTTAAAGCAGTGTTGCAGCTCTTAGAAGATGAGGCATTAGGTTCAGTTCTCTAAATCTGCTTGAAAGTGCTAATATCTTGAAGTTGCTGAATATGCATTTGAAGGATGACAACGGGAAGGTGAAATCTTGAAAACCTGACTATTCCTGCAGATGGAAAAATTTGAGTCAGTCTATCAAGTCCATTAGTTAACAAACAGCCCAAAATAAGCACACGTGATTTAATTTAGGAAGACATGCGAACATGTTATTGAGGTCAACAGACTTTCAGGGCCTGAAACCACACCAAGTTAATTGAAGAACAGGAAGCTATTAGCACATTAGAGTGTGCTACTCCTTTTTTGCCATGTACTGTAACTGCATCAATTACTTCAGAATACGTTTAATCAAGTGCAATTAAGCACCATATAATCTTAATGTTATTACAAGAAATACAATAAATATTTAAAGAGAAATTTAAAAATGCTTTGCTGAATCCTGAAAATCCATTTAAGCATCTGAAATATAAAGCTAGGGGAAAATAAAAATTTAAGTTTTCCTTGTTTTGCTCCTGCAAGGTACCAAAGTTTGAAACTTCAGACAAATCAGGATTTCCAGCTTAAGAAACAGACAAAGAACATGCTTAAGAAACAGACAAAGAACATGCATATCAAGAGAATGACACAGAAAACTGAAAGACAGAAAGGGTACTGCTTGAAACAATGAAAACTAACGAAGTAACTCTGTCATTAAAGAAAATGAGACTAAGTGATATCAACTGACAGCAACCAACTGAAGAGAAATTGCCCATGCATGCAAAACACATTAAATATCAGATCAATGACATAGTGATGCACAGAAACGCAAGAAGAGAATTCACAGGTGCTACAAGCATTTAACTGGTGTACAAGCAGTCTTGTCATAAACTCCTAGCACGGACTACAGCACTAGGAAAGCTCAAGCAAGAAACCTGTTACTATGTTTAATTTGTTCAGGCACTACAAGTCTTTATCATAACATACATGTATTCCCTGTCATCCCCCTTTTAGTCCAGTTTACTACCAAACCTACACAAGACAATGAGCTTTTTGTTCTTTTAAGATTCAGAGAAAAGGCACAAGCTCTTTCCTACACAGAAGCATTAAGCAACAGGGGATTTTTTTTTTGCTAGTGACAAGAAAAAAACCCCAAACCCTCTGGAATTACAAAATGGATGTCAATCATTACCTTACTCTTTGCATAAGAACCAGTTTCATGGAGCACAGCAACCCTAAATGGAGGCCACCAAGTGTGGAATTCTTTTACCCACTGATGCAACACAGTAGCTGGACAAACAATCACTGTTGGACCCAAGCCCTGGTACCTAAAAAAGAGTATACAAGGAAAAAAACCCCTTAATGTGAAATAAATAATCTGTATTAAGTGGCTCATTAAAATACACACATATTAAAATGACATACTTAACAGCTGAAGTGGAATATGAGAGCTATGGAAATTAATTGGCAATTTGTTTTCCTGGAAGTCTGTTTTTTAAAGGAAGATGAAGAGGGTACTGCTAAAAGAATCTACCCATTGAACAGTTAATGGATGCATCTATCAAGATAAACAGGAATAGAAAAGCTCCAAACAATAAGGCATAAGGGAACTTCCTCCTGTGATATTACAAATCACATTTTAGTGACTGCTGTTTCTATAAGCAAGAAGAAATCATTAACAAGCAATTATTTTATTACTTCTATTATACAGAAGGTGTAGCTAGAGTCTCACAAACGGACTTACACACAGGTGTTCTGCTTCATGTTGGTAATATACTGTACTGTCATCACCATAGTTTATACATAAGACAAGGACTCTGAAGTGGCAGACTATATCATCCGTGGAAGTTGAGATCTGAGCTTGGCTCAAACTCTCATAAGTTTCTTATTTGTAATTATATTATTGTTTCTGAGAATTACTAAAGAAGTCTGAAACAAAGTCTTTCTGTATATTAAGTTCAGAGCTGCTTTTAAGGTTAAGAAGGGAAAAATCTCTTGCACACCAGCCAAATAAAAAATACTACTGCCACAAATAAATATCAACAATCATGTAAGAAATATATTAAGTAGTGGTTACTAGCAGTTATTTTTCAAATATATTTGCTCTTTAAAAAATGGAACAAAATGACTTTGCAAACAAAGGCAATAGCTTCAGTTATCATACACTGATCTGTGCCTGACTCTGTACTATCCAAGCGGTAATAAATAAACAATGCAAAAGTTCACAGTATACACTCAAGATCACACACTGATAGCAATAAAGGATTTCTCAGACACCAGCAACATCCCACTTTAAAAAAAAAACAACAACAAACCCCTTAATGCCTTCAGAAACTGCTGACACGAAGAAATAATATTCTTTATTAAAAGCTTATACATATGCTGAAGAACAACCTGGATGTTGCTTATTATGAAACACTATAACACAACCTTACATGGTCTAATTAAAAAACTCCCAGCAATTCAAAGGAAAGTAAGAACTTGGAGATGCAAAAAGTAGCTTCAACTGTGCTACGAATCCAAATAACCACTGGTACTGCTCTTAAAAATATCTACAGCAAGAAAGCCAACTTTCCCAGAATGTACTAGTTTCTCACTCCTCATGGGTAGTAACAAAATACCTCTGTTTATTCTCCTGGTCTGTATCACACAATCTCACATGCAGGGTTTATCCAGATTTTTTCTTCCCCATCAGCTTACACAAAGAGTTCACACCTCCTTGGATCAATTTTCAGAAAATCCACTCTCCCTCCACTCAGCTATGTGAAAACTCTTCTGTGTCTAGTCTGACTCTAACCACTTTCCACTAGCCAACATTTTATTATTCTCTTGAGAGCTTTTATTTATGTATATAAAAGAGTTATCTATCTAGCTTCTTCCAGTCTGAGCTGTTTCACAAAACTAAACAAATCATATACTTCTGCTTGCCACACTCAGGAGGCATCCTTCATTCTCCTAATCACTGCAACACTGCAAGACTTGCCTTGCTGCCCATCCAATTTATATTTGCTTTCCTTGAACCAAGGTGACACTAAAACCAGTCAAAACTAGTCTTACTAGTGCCTTGTACCACAATAATACTGTCCCGCACCTACTCCAAATATATTGTCATATTGTATTCTGTTCTTTTTTTACAGACACATTGTACTAATAGCTTATGGTCAATATCATATATGATCAATATATCCAAGTATCTTTCTTCCGCTGCTTCTAGTTTATAAAGCCCAAATTCACAAGTATCCTTTATTTGTTATTTAGTCGGATGCAATTAGAATTGCACATAAGATCTATTCCTGCAACTTAGTACCAAGAAAAAGGAAGCTGTATTCATACTATATTTATAATCTTTAAATACGCAAAAAATTAGCAGAGGAAAACATGTTTCATTATAATCAAATGTTGCCAAGGACTGGCAAGTTATGTTTTCAAGCTGAAACAATAACTAAACCCTAGCGAAAATAACAGAATGGGGCAGCAAGAGCAATACACATTTTCTGGGGAAATGGATTTTTATTTACCTAAGCACCATGGAAATTAATCTCTGCCACTCAAAGTAGAGATTGAGCTGTTTATATTTATGTCTCAGTATCCTGAAGAGCACAGACGGGTAAATAATCAGTATAAACTTCCTGTCCGTTTCTCATCTGATGTCTCAAATAAATGAAGGCAAGCCTGTAGTGAAAGGTTTTTGTTACACACCAAGGTAACAAGACCCAAGCTAGGCTGGAAGACAGCGCTGGCAACACAGCTTTGTCCACTCTTAGTGCTGGCTTCACAGCAAGGCTGCCCAGAAAGTCTCCTGCCCATCAGACCACACGCTTTCAAGTAGAAACAAGTTAACCAGTACTTACTGGTTACCAGATTACTGCCTTCTCAGTCCAGGGCAAGAAAACACTTGACTATGAAAGATGAAGTAGTTTAGCCTGTCTGCCTTACAGCACACAAGCAAAATCAGAGCAAATTTCACCAATATATTAAACCTTGTTTCCTCCCACAGAATTACTGTCATGATGGACTCAATGACAAGCACCAGCCAAAATATGAAATTCAACACATTATCTTCCATACAGAAGGAACATTGCAACTTAGGTGGGCAAATCTATTTTGGCCTTTTCAAAGTTTTACTGTAGTTTCACACTATTTAACAGTGTCAAGAGATGTCCCTGAAGGACTTCCATCAACTCAGTGGTTACCCAAGTGGGGTAGGGAATATAAAATAATCTGTACAGTAGCATCCTTAACCAGGCAGCCATATTAAAGTAAATCAACCGGCCTGAGTGATGAAGGACCTGTGTGGGCTTCTTATATTAAGGCTATATTAGGAAGCAAATGGAGAGAAAACAGAAATATTTTCTCTTCAAAGCATTATTTTACAATCCATGTACAAGCTGAACATAATTTAAACGTACCTCTATATAAAGGTAATTATTTTTGTTTAGTACAGTACTATGATAGTTGCTAAATTTCACGTAGCTATTTACATCAGGTAAACAGGCCAACAGAAGTAAAAAAATCAAGTACTATTCATATGTGCATTTGCAAATCCAAGGACACAAACAAGTGTCTTGCCAGTAATTTCACCTACGAAGAAGAAATTTTAAAGCACTGCTCAGTAACAAAAAACCATAAAATATCTTGCAAGAAAGGCCAGTCACAGTAGCATATGTTTTAAAAAGCAACAACAAAAAACCAAAAACTGATGGAAATTCTGCTGTATAAGTTACTGGTTTTACTCTTACTACTAATTTTTGGCATGGATAATTCCCTGCCCATCAGAAACTCTAACTTTCATTGCAAAACAGCTTGCTACTTCCTGTAAAACATTTACCTGGTGGCTTGCCAGAACAAATATTTTAATGTAAAATTTAATAAATGGAATTGAAGGTATTACATCTAATTTAAAATTCCATATTGTGTAAACTATTGATATTAATGTAATTGAGTTTGTAAACAATCCATTTGTGGAAGGTAACCTTAGACACTGTATTGACCCAAAATATCTAGCGTGGCTCATCTGCAAAATGAAGCATCAATGCCTGGAATTCATTAAAAGTGTTACATGTTTAATTTTTCCTGCCCTACAGCTCCATTGTCTCGTAAAATTTTTCCTTTGATGTCCCCCACTAAAAGAATTAAAGGAATATTGTAATTGAAATGTCATTAATAATTCACAGGACCCTCCTCCACCAGTAATACATCTGATGAAATATTAATTGAGCTCCACAGACTGACAGTCTGCAGAGAAGCACTTGCCTGTAATTTGAACCACGAGTCCTCATATTGCTGTAGCTCAGACCTGCCAAGAAGGCAATTATCTGAATGGTCTTACCCAATCCCATCTCATCTCCCAGAATTCCTCCTGCCTGCTGGCAGTGCAATTCCCAAAGCCACCTAACACCTGTCTGCTGGTACCTAAAACAAGGAAAAAGAAGATGGCAAATGTTTGATAATACAGATCATAACAGAAAGTACTCATGAATTAATCATTTGGCAAGGTTCTTATACCAGTTACAGTAACATGCTGGATGTGTGTTTTACATGAGTGCTGTATTTACTAGGTCATACATTTTTGATGCACTCAGACATTACATGTGACTTTTGTTCTTTATGCAACACTAAAACATTTCTAATTAAACTGACAGTTATGGTAATTAGAGGGTATTTTATTTCATATATATTTTAAGTGCTAAAAGCAGCTTGGAAAGTTACTCTTATGAAGCATTATCTTTTCAGAAAAGACAACATGCAAGGGTCTAGTAAATAATATTATTTGGAACACATATCTTGAACTGAAGGAAAAGGTTGACTTCATACTCCACTACAAAAACTGATCACATCTGCCAAACCATGCTTTTTTTTAACATAAATTTATTTAATAACATTTAGACTCTTTCAATGAAGAAAAAACCCAAGGCTAAGCAATAGAAACTACTGCAGTGCATGTGATACAGCAGAGCATTATGTGAGAGCATCAGAACAGTTTCTACTCCTAGTCCTTCACTGGAAATTGTACAAGCAACAATGTAAAACACATTCCACTTAAAAGAAGTGGACAAGAAAGAAAGATTTATGATGACAAGCTAAAAAGGTGAAGATAAGACGCTGGACTGAGAATTACTTTAGGACATGCCTTTTTATAACGATATGAAATAGTGAGCCCAGTAGGAATAACACACCAGGGTGTGGGGTTTAAATTGAAAACAAAAGAAATAAATGAAAAACCGTATCTTTAAATCACATTAAAAAAAATCAAACGTTTCAGCACCTCAGTGCCTTGTAACTTACAGGAAAAAAAGGTTACTGATAATTTTATTGATGGCACACATTTCTGGAGTGCAGAGCACAGGAAAGAACAAGTGCTTTTTTTTATAGTAGGGGTTGTTCATTTTAGGTGATTTCTTTTGTGCATTTCAAAATCCTATTTCCATCCTTGAACAAATAATATTTAGGACTGCTGACAGCTAACGACACTAGTGTCTACAAAGTACTATTAAAAATCAATTTGTGACGAGTTTGGTATGGATTTAGAGAATGCTAAATGGAGACAAACAAATGGCTTGAGTAGTTAAAAAAGGATGATCAAAGTACATATCTAATGGTTCAGACATCACACTATCTGCTGGTGTCTCAAAAGCATTATGCCAAGAAGCCCTTAAGAAACCCTTTTATTAGAAATTAATTCACCTTAAAATGCAGCAATCTATAAAACAACTATGAAATGGCTTGCAGGATTAGCTATAATTGGATTAAGATGCTATCATTACTACATTTTATGAAGACAAAACGTTTTCTGACAAACATTAAAGAATTGAAGATAACCCTAATTCCAGTCAGAAGCTGCTCCCCCAGACTAATGTTCAGCATGTCTCTTCAGAAGACAACCATTCAGTAACTTCCTAATATAAATTTGTATTATTTTTTAGGATTACATACAGAGCTTTAAAATTAGATGAATTTGTAAGCATATTTCTCCCTCTCCTTCCTTCTCCTGAGAAAGTTTCACAGTAGATAATTAAGCTTGTGAAAAATTCTGCTCCATGGTTATATAAAAATGTGAAAGATGCAGGTGCTTTCTTTGTATAATCATACAAATATGCAATAATTGTAACTACGCAAAAGTTAAAGGAACACATCCCCCTCCATTTTTTGTGGTTATATGGAAAGATAATTAATTCTTTTCAACCTTACACTTTCATTGCACCAATTTTTTTTTAAATTCCAAAAATATTCTGGAAGTAAATAAAGGTGCTGCTCGTTTTCCAAAATAGTTATATTGGACTGTATTTCACCTGAGCAATCATGCTGTGATGCATCCCTCAAAATTCACCACAGTAGCTACCAGAGTTCAGCTGCATTGTTGCAGAGACAAAATTGTGTTTCAGATTTATCAGGGAAATCACACACTCGAAGCAAATAATGATGAAGCCTGTTTTCTTTTTCATACAGAGAACATTCTCTCAGGCTTAGTGCAGGCAGGATAAAGCAATGTTTGCAGGTCTGCTCGGTTTTGTTCCACAGCAGCATCAGTGCTATTCCTGCTCAATGTTCATCAAAGCAGACAAGTGTGCAGGGAAGAAACATATTGTCCACTTTAACAGGCTTACCAAAGAACAGACCTGAGGATCTCCTATTTCCAGCATGAAATAACTTCTTTGGACTTTAACTATGCAGGAATATCACTTAAAGTACATGCTATACATGCCCATTGGTCAATACACTTCCATGTTTTGTACTAAACTTGCTCAGAACTCAACAGTTTAACGCCTATTGACTATGGGCTTTCCTACAATGGAGATTTCAGCATTTAAGTTACAAGTCAGACAAATCATTCAACTCAATTGATCTTTCTAACCACTTAAGAAGTTTTGCCAACTGACTCATGCTTGCAGGGATACCCTTCATTAGTGAGGCTTGCATCTTCAAGATTAATTTTTAGTGACTACTCTATTTCATTTCCCTTCGGGTTGCTCAGACCACACATCCGTCCTCAAGATGAATACTTGTGCAGTACCTTCACATAAACAACTGGAGACCACATATTGCCTCTGTATGGTCCCAGCAACCAAGTCATTAATTCAATTCCATTTCAGAGCTAGTGCTTTCCTTCTGAGGACTACAGGACAACAGTAGTAATTTCTTTGAGGTCAAGACTAAGTGGTTCTCTTGGAAGGGATACCACACACACCCATTATAAACTAGGGCTTTCTACTACAGTAAGATTTTAAGAGTTTGCTTTTGAAAGAGATGTTTTTCCTGCTGTGTGAGATGTTGCCAACAAAACTGAATTCAAGCCCATTAGGCATGAAATTTAAGGGAGGATTATGGATGAAGTAACTGGCCAGCTGCTAACTTGTTTGGGCTGTCGTTTGTCATTATTTTTTTTTGAGATGAACTTGAAAGCATCACTGGGCACTATGTTTTAAAAAACTGAAACAGAAAACAGTTATGTCCAAATTTGTAATTAAGCATTAAATAACTAAAGAATGAGTTGTAGAGTGTTTTTCATCTACCAGAGGAATTAAGAACTCACTCTCTATATTTTAAAATTTTACCTGGCAAAATGTTCATACTAATTACAAGTAGACACTCTGAAAATACTTTGAGTAGTTACCTAAAGAAAAAGTTGCCCATATTTTTTACTGACAGAAAATTTCACTCCACCCAATCAGAGAAACACGGTATTTCTTGTTTTCTATTATCACATCTTGCCAACATCTTACATTTCAAAGTAAAGTTATTCTATCACTCAACACCGGAATTAGGAGCAAACATATATCAATAAAAGAAGGCATTTATAAATATAGACATGGAGAGCTTCTCAACTCATAGTTTAGCTAATATACATTCACAATATTCACATCAGCCAGTTATCATCTGCGTTTTCATGTAATTGCATTTTGTGGTCACAGTAAGTTAATTTCATTGAAGTTTGATCCTGAAATCTTTTTTAAAGAAAGAATCCTATTGAAACAATTGAAGTAAAAGTTGAGGGATCATTCACTGAAGTAAAAGTTACAGCAAAGGGCATCTGGAACTCACCATGACTATTACTACTAATATTATTAACAGCATACAGCAGCATAATACAAAAATAATGTACACAATACATACTTAAAAAGCTTTTTGAAGAGAAATCCTGGTACTTTGAAACCCTCTTCAAATTCAACGTCACTTTCTTCAGAAAGTTCCTCAGCTGTTTGATGTTCTTTGTCCTTCAAACGTTCTTTCTGCCACTTCCTGGAGCGACACAAGGAGTCAACATTCAATTACAGCATGGAAAAGATACTGTACGAAAATGACACTGAGTTTTCGATCAGGTAAAAAACCCAACAAAAACACATGCTCTGATGTCATGATTTAAAATAGTAATCCTTTGCAGGAGAGAATTATGCAAGTAAATGCTTGAAATCTCTGATATATTAAAAGGTACATGTTTTATAGCTAGTTAAAATTTTCTATAGACAAAAAAACTAATATAATAGAATCAATAGTTAAGAGCACCAAAAAACATGGCTACTTTAAGCTCCTAAATCTCCCTCCCCCCCTCCGCCCCCCCCAAAATATTGATAAAGTTTAGGTATTCCAAAGCTATTTTATTAATTTAACCAAACACTTAAATATAACTTCCTTCCTGTAGAGAAATGTGAAGCAGTGTATAATCTTATACACAAGACTCAGTTGGAAACATCACCATCTTCAGGGTGACGTGCTGTAACTCTGTAGAGCAGTCATTATGAACAGAATGAGTTTTATGAGGTTTTGAAATTACAGTATGATTTGTGGTTAGCAACCTCATCTTATTTGGACTCCAGGCAGCTTAGAGAATTACCTTCCTATCCCATAATTCCCCCACTGGTGAAAAAGTACCAAAGAATCTTCAACATTCTAATGAAATTATAAACTTGTGTTTCAGTGACCCAAACCCATTTGCCTCTAATGGTAAAGTGTCCTCTAGCTGGGTATGTACTACTCAACCAACAGCACTTCACTGACAATTCAGGTTTTGCTGGAATTCTCTCATGAAAGTGCCATTTACTGCAGGCATACTGAATGTGGTGTATAAACTGACAAAATCCCTACAGAAATTGGGAAGATACAGAACAGATTAAAAACATCCAAATGCTACTGCTCTGGATGCAGTGCAAAGACAGACTTCCACTTCATGGTCTCTGCATACCCGGCAAATTTGTTTCAAAACACTTGTGTTAGGAAAACGAGAGCAGGGAAGAACTTTAACACTTCACATACAAGCAACACAATCATACACTCCCATGAAAGAAACTTAATTATGTGAGGTTTCTAGATGGAGTTTTCAGCAGCACCTTTTGAGAAAATACTTCAAGTCTGTCTTTATGAAACTTGGTCATGAGTCATGAACTTGGTATTGTTCTATTAACTCAAAATAAACACCACCGTCTCCAAACACATGTTACAATCACTGCCAAGAATGAAAGCACTGAAAAACTAAGATGACACAATGCTGGACAGGTTTAGAGAGCCAGTTGCACTGAAGCATATTTTGATCTCTTACATCAAGATGCCTTCAGAAGCAAAAATGATGGAGAGAAGAAAGAGCATATATGGGGAAAAAATTAGAGGAACAAAGACGGTCTTCAGTTTGTTGATTAAAACTGATGAGTTGCTAATGTTTATTATTGGATTCTTCTTATTTCATTATATGAAATTATATATCCAGCTAAGTAGCAAAAAAGAACTTACTAAAAATACATAAAGTGTCAGTGTTTTCCTCTTTAACATGCCTATACAGGAATGGAAATCGCTATCTTAGCCTAGCAGTCTGCTAAATGTTTGACTGAGAAAAATTACACTCATGCTCTGGAGTCTAACAGGCAGATACGATACATTCTAGAGTCACAGCATAAAAATGCACTTATTTTTCTTCAGTACTACAATGCTATACTATCAGGCACAGAGGGTCTTACTTTTCTGAGTTCCAGAAAAAGGAATTCAAATTGCCAAATGCTGATAGTCATTGCTTCAGACTGTGTCACTGCTGGAACTGAGACATGCTAGAACTTGAGTATTTCATCTGACTGGGTTATGACAGGACTCAAACCAAGGAAGGAAACTCCTACTTAGCACACTAAAATCAAAGCAACTACAGATTACAAAGCTTCCAAAGAGACATCTAGGCAAACAATCCATACCAAACCCAAGCAGGGCAATAATTTGTAGAAGAGTTTGCTATTAATTTTGTACTCCAACGCGAATCACCACCAGCCAGCACTGGAGCGGCAGCCTCCCCTGGGAAGGAGCAGATTGCCCTCTAGTGTGCATATAGAAAAACGATCCAGAAATCACCAAGAGGAAACTCCGAGGTTAACTCGAAGCTGTCCAGGAATTTAGGCACTTCACCTCCATGTAACTACTACATTTTCTGCAAGAAGTGTGATCGATATTGGGATTTCTCCTAAAATTATACCTAGAAAACATATACATCGAGAACTTGAACTAATAAACCCTGCACTTAATTTTCCTAAAAAACGTTTCCTTTTTACATGCTCTATCTGTTACTTCATTGAAGTACTACATCTCTTCCAAACGTCTAGAGGCTTTTTGCCATCAATTACCAGTTAAAGAAATAGCAGCAACTTGTTATCACAAACAATTTTCGAAGTTTGAAGAAGCTATTTAGTTTCTGAAAGGCTGTGAACTTAATGTAACACACACCATTGCGATATTCTACACTGAAACTTTATTATTTGTTTTAGAAAAGTGTAAATATCCAAATGGCTGAAGCCATGGGAGAACAAACAATATTTCCAAGACCAGATCAGTCTGTTGGTTAATCTGGTCTTGTAGCTTTCCACGGAAGTCAGACTTTGGAGGGAGAAATAATGATAGCTCATCTTTGACTTACGTGCACAGTAACTTACTGTCCATTTGGTCAATATATTCCTTATACACATCAGTTAAACATCATTAGCATGCCTAAACAATCAGTAAATACAGGTGTTACTATATTACCAAAGTCTCTTCAAAACAGAAGCATGACCTTTGAGAAATCTCTTATATCGTCCATTGTCACCGACATAAATATAATTCTATCCCTGAAAGTGAAATATGAAAGCCATATATCATACAATTAAATTTCTTCTTAATATAAGAATGTATTCAGATACTAAGCCCATTTCCCATTTATTGCAATACCCTAGAAAGAAATTCTGCACCCAAAACAGTAATAAGCACAATTTGACTTTTTTAAAAAAAATACAGTCAGGAACCAAGCCGAGTATTTAATATAGTTTGCATTTGTGAAGCACAATATGTTTTATATTTTATACAGCTAAGAATCCCTTATAGATTATTCTAATTTGCTAAATTGACACATTCAGTATTACTTTTTTGATCTAACTTTTTATGGTCTATATGGGTGGATTTAATTGGTATGTCCTAACAGATGAAATACATGAAGTCAGTACCACAAGCCTCCGTAAGTAAATTAAGACTGATGTAGACAATTACACACTTGAGTTTCGAATGAAAGGTGTACTCAGCAAGTAAGACAAAATATATCTTCATTTGTGTCCTGGCTTTGTCACTTTAAAGAGCAGTAAGGATGCTTTAAGAAAGTATCTTTCAGGAAAGGTAGTATTTAATCCTTTTTTAAGTTATAACTTTGAAACATCGAGAGATTCAGTAACTCAGATACATCAAGGAAAGCTAGCACATGAAAACTGATCTATGAAAACCAATTTAATTTAAACCAATTTTTTTTTTATTTGAGTCAACTGCTTTGTATACTGACAGCCAAAACTTCCTGCTACTCAACTGCTTGGGTATCACTTGAGAGACATGAAAAGAAGCAGCTTTCCTAGCCTTGCCTCTGTGCACTTGACAGCAATAGAAGTCAAATACTGTACTCCACAAATGATACAGAATACACAAGAAAACATATATATGGCACTGATCTCCCATAACATGACATGTAATTCCTTCCTTGAAGCAGCAGGCAGATACATACTGACAACTGGCATGGGAAGAGTGTCCGTAAGAATGCTAAGGTATATTTTGACTCCAAGCTATTACCTTATACTGACACCTTACTGATGTCAACAATGTAACATAATAACTACATATAAGCAGAAAAAATTACTTTTTTATACTTATGCTTGGCATTTTAAGACATGCAAAGGAAAACTTTAAATAATATAAACAAAATCTTGGTAATCTGCAGGTTCCGCATCTGCAAAGCTTGAAAATAATACAAGAAAAACACAGAGCCGTTTTCTTGTTGAGAAAAAACAAACAAGTTTTTTTCCCTACACATTTAAAATGCATTCAAGGTTACTTTTGTTTTGTGATTCTACGTAAAAGTTGAAAAACAGATCCATTTTCATCCTTTCCATAGTCTTCAAAGAAACTGATTCTGCCATGACCTGATGTGCTGGTTTTGGATGAAGTAGAATTAATTTTCACAGTGGCTGGTATGGGGCTGTGTTTTGGATTTGTGCTGAGCACAGGGCTGATAGTACAGAGACGTTGCTGTCATTGCTGAGCAGCGCTTACACAGAGCCGAGGCCTTTTCGTGCTGCCACGCTGGCGAGGAGGCTGGGGGTGCACGGGAGGCTGGGGGGAGACACAGCAGGGACAGGTGACCCCAAGTGACCAAAGGGATACTCCAGACCAGATCGCATCATGCTCAGTACATAAAGTGGGGGGAAGGAGGAGGAAGGGGGGGATGTTTGTAGTGATGGAGTTTGTCTTCCCAAGTCACCGCTATCCAAGATGGGGCCCTACTCTCCTGAGGATGGCTGAACACCTGCCTGCCCACGGGAAGCAGTGAATTAATTCCTTGGTTTGCTTTGCTTGTGTGTGCGGCTTTTGCCTTCCCTATTAAACTGCCTTTATCTCAGCCCACAGGTTTTCCAGCTTTTACCCTTCTGATTCTCTCCTGGTGTGGGAGTGAGTGGCTGTGTGGGGCTTGGCTGCTGGCTGGGGTTAAACCATGACACCTGAGCATTCTACTGGACAGGAGGGAACAGGTTTAGATCCCACCAGCTCCAGTTCTGAATACTTCTAGATGAAGATGGTCACAACTGAGTATGACAAAATAGATGTTAATAATATACCTGTCGATGGGGATCAAGTCAAGGCATTCCAGTACCCTCCCAGAGACTGATTACCTAAGCCTCTGGGTTCAGCTGGTAATAGCCAGTACGATGGACAGCTGGGAATGACAATACACTAATTTTCAATGAGTATCTAAATTACCTTATAGGTGCATGACATAAATCCTGCGTATTTACCTGACTCTCTATAACCCTGATATTCCTTGGTATTGTTCACTATTCCAGCAAGCTATGAATTCATCTTAGGCATTGACTTTTCAGAACCGAAGATTTTTTTCATCTGCATGTCTACACAGCAATATGGCTTCAGTAACAGTAATCAGAGAAAGGCAAGACCCATGCAAGGGAAAAAACCTGAAATTCCTGATAGCCTAAGCTGAGTTCTGCATAGCTAAATTTCACTTTTTCATGTTCCACTGACCATATCTTGCTTTGAATGACTAGGCCAACCTCTGGAAGTAGCCTTTAGGAAGGACAGGGAAGAGTCAGTTGCTCTCCCGCCTGACATTTCCTACAGATAACAGCTCCTGTTCTGACAACAGTCTCTTGTTCTAGAGATGCTCTGCAGTCGTGCAGTTAGCTAATTATCATGCTTTAACAACATCAATGTAGTTTCCCCCTGACACAGACCAATCTCTTGAAGTCCCATCTCTGAAAAGTTTTAATGTTAAGGAAACTCATTTTCAATCTCTAAGAGTGTAGGACTGAATTCATTGCCAAGCACAAGACTATATGTTCAGAAGAATAAAGTAATCCTGAAGGATTTTCCTCTGCCTCTCTCATGGGTAAAATATACCATAATCTCACCCATTCGTTTGCATTCAAAAGTAAAACTGACATGAAACAAGATATAAATGTAAGCAAATGACAGCATTTCTATAGCATTCTTAATATGTTTCTTAATTCACTACATTTTATTTTCTCATGGCATTTCCCATAATGAAGATTACCTGGGGGTGTCAGCATAAAAACATCAATGTGGACAGCTGCAGCTTAACAGCCACAATAACTGTAGCTATGAAATTTTTAAGAGATGTAGTGTTTTGGTAGCAATTACAGTTATTGATATTTCTAAAATTCATTTAGGCTTTTATTGTAACTTCAGTAACCAAAAGAAATGTAGTCTATGATATGACTTTGCTAAGGATAAATTGTCACAATCTTAACGTTATTAAAAAACGTTTTTGAATGAATTTAAACTGTGAGTCATATTAAAACTTTCAATCAAAATAAATTACTCTTGATGAAAACATTGAATTAAAAATGATTTAATATTGGTCTACTTTAAATGTGAAGAATACAGTTTTATTCAATAAAACAGTAAATATTTTACCAATTAAGAACAATTAATTTTTGTTAATGCATCCAATAGAAAACATATTTCTTTTTGACCCTTTGGACATTGTTCAGATTAGCCTCTTGCCAAAATTTCTATTCAAGAGCAATAAACTATGCTTTAATTTTGAAAAGCAACATCCTGGGATTGCAAACCTATTGCCTTATATCAGTTCCTGATCTGCCTTTGTAACCTGGGATATGAAAGTGAAGTTGGGCTCTTCCTAAGTGAGATTTTCTATAACTGAGGGGACTTCTGCTACCAGAAGATACCTCTTCCTGCACAGCAACCCACGCTGTCACCACAAGAGAGATGGTGTTTATACCTCTACTTCTTGGTTCCTTCTCTGACACAGCCATAAAAAAATCCATATAAAATCCATAAGGTTTTATATTTCCATAGAAGTGCAAAATTTGAGCCTCTCAAGCATTAATCAAGTTCCTACGCTAGGGTTTATCACTACAACAACCACCCTTCACTGACAGTCCTAATAGATGTTCTTCCTTTCACTCTAGAGAAGCTGTTTTCAAGTTCCATGATTTTCTAGAGGACTATATAACTTCCTGAAGGATATTCAGTACAGGTAACTAATTAAAAGCACACATGCCATCAACAAGCTGAAGTTTATTATATGAAGCTCAACCCCTATACTAGAAAAGGGACAACACGCCAGTGGTTAGAGAACAATTACAACAAAACAACCATTTTAGTGATTTTGATCTTCTGACTCCCAGTATGTGCAGAAGTCTCATAACTTCACTGGCATGTCTAGTTAGCATTTTAACAGTCTAACACATTGCATGTCATTTCATTGCCCCTTCAAAATATTTCCCAGCAAGCTGTGAAAAATGGAAACACTGCTCAGTCTTATTGTAAGGAGTTCAAAAACTATGCTATCAGTATAGGAGACATCTCAACAGCACACCGTAGCTGCAGAGATCACCAACACATAGGTTATACAAACTTCATAAATCACAGATTAGCACAGGTGATACACAAATAAGGACCTGCAACAACCGGAAAAATTTAACAGCAAAGTTCTTGTAATTAAGCTCCACATCTGAATCCTTCTGGAAGACTATGATCTTTCTGACTGCCTCATTTCCCTTACTTCAATACACTCCCTAGCAGTCTACAATAGACATTGTCCTTTGCATGTTCAACATACTAATTTACTAGTATTACTAATAAAAATGTCTAGGACTAACCTTAGTCTCTGTTTATAATAGTCCACATCTCCATCATCTCTCCATCGTTTCACTTTGTGGTTCCCTGGTGTATGCTCTTCTTCCTCAGAGCTTGGAATGAAGTCAGCATCGTTTTCAGCTTCTTTAAAATCCTTCTTCACCAAATGTTTTCTTTTTCTTGATAAATTCTTAAGTTCATAATCAGAATCATTCTCAGCAAGAGAAGATACCTGTTCTTCTTCCTCTTCTGCTGCTTCTGGATTAAAGAGCTCCTCATCAGGTACATATTCAGACTCCCCACTATCATCGTCTTGTTCATGCCTGAACTTCTTGGCCTCAGGATACTTCTTTTCCTTTGGAATCCTGGCCTTTGAATGAATCTGAAGGGCATGCTTCTGAAGCTCTCTTAAGTGTTTTTTTAAGCGCTTATCTGTTTTTGAGAGGGCTTTACCACTTTTTTCCTTTGTAGCTGCTGCAGGAGCCACACACTCAACATTTTTGGCTTGCGCTTTCTTCTTTGCTCCTTTGCGACGAGATAACTTCTTTCTTTCAGATGACAGCTTAGCTTGGTCTGCTAAGTACTTCTCAAAATCAGATGCTTCATTTAGTCTTAACTGCCGTGCCTTCCTCTCTGGCTTCTGAGGTATTTTAGTTCCAAATGGAGTCATCTGTCCAGTTCGAATGAGCTCTGCCCACTCTGTTTCCTGAGCAGGCATAAGCATACTGCCAAGAGATGATGGACCAGGTTCTGCAACAAAAGTCAGAACATACAGCAAGCCTTTAACACCTTCTGTGTAACCAAAATACAGGAACAAGGGTGTTACACGTACTGTCAAAATGCAAATACTTCTGAAACAACACACAACAGCAAGAACTACCATAAAATTACAATTCCCAATGATATATTAACTCTAATGTACCATCTACGCTGTCAATTCTACCTGTCACCATGTTCAGCCCAAGAAACTTCTGTGTTCCCATCTCCAGCAACACTGCCCATTTCAATTATATTATTAATTTTTCAGTCCTACTCATAAGCTTGAAATTTGACATTTTGATTACCATGACAGAACAGACACAAATCCAACAAAACACACACTGTCCTACCAGATGCTTCAAAAAAACCCAACAAAAACCCAACACACAATAAAACCAAACCAAAAAACTCAAAACCTGTCTTCCTAGCCCACAATACTAATATGAGGATGACGACTTTTAAAGTCAGATTGGCTGCACAGCACTCTGCCATAAAAGAGCACTTTCAGGTGCACTTACAGTTACTACACACAAACTGTAATGGTTGTTTGAAACCAAAGAGAAAGAAAAGCTCTTGAATTGAAGAAACTGAAGGGGAGTTTCTGGCCTGAAATCTATTATTAGGCTCCAAAATTTCAAAACAAGTCTATCAGAATTGCCAGCATGGGGACATTTAAACCACTGTATCTATCATATGTTTAATGAGTAAAGACAGTGCATCAGGTGTGAAATCCCTCCACCTCCACCCCCTCCTACTGGAACTGCTCCATTTCTTCTGTTGGGCTCCACTCGCTTCTTAGATACATTTCAACACACTGTGTGCCTGAGTTTTACGGCATGAGCCCATTCAAAGAAAAAGGATTTATGATGCTTTTCTATTGAGAAAAGTTAAGTGAGGCTTTGACTCCTTCAAGTCTAGTTGAATCAGGAGAGAAGCATGAGCTTTGTGAGATGGAAATCTACTCCAGCCACACGTGCAAGGGACAAACAGCACTAAGTTTTCACCTCTGCAAACAACAATAAAACCCAAACGTGATGCACAGACACCAATGGGACCCAAACTTGCCCTGCAGAATACTGCAGGTTACTGACTGTGGCCAAGCTTAGTTTGCAGACGGCAGAGAGAAAGAACACCTAGTAAAACACTGAGGTAACATATATGCTGCTCTGGAAGAAATCTTATGTTTAATTTTAAAAATCACACTGCAGCCTGAAAAGAAGAAGCACTTCCCCCTTCCACTTCTAGTGATACTTCCCAACAGTAAGAAAAAACAATTTGGTTAATGCTGATTGATAGCATCCAGCATATAAAATGTAATTCAATCATGATGTCAGTCATCTTTATCAAATTAGCTGTGAAAAAAATGTTAGGATTTCCAATTTATTAAGCCCAATACTCTAATGTGCCTCAGCCATCCCTACTCAGCTGAACACAGATTAACATCCATTTTTTAAAACTTCCCACATGAATATGCCAAGATTTGCAAATCTGCAGGTGTACAGAATAAGTGTTCTTAACTCTCTCTTTGAAAGCCAACCACTGAAATTTATTTCCTTACTAGCAAAAATCTTACAAAATAGCTTCAAACAAAAAAAAAAGGTGTTACATCAAAGTAGAACAGAACCTTCAGCCTTCTTCTATACATACCTTCATCTTCCTCATATTCAATCTCATTTGCTTCATCAGCAAACTCCCTTAAACCAAGTATTCCTTGGAGACGTTTTTGTTTTGCTTTTATCTTCTTCAGCTGTTGCTCCTTCAACAATAATCAGATAAGTAATTTAATTTTCAATCTGGTTTATAAACTCGCTAACCTTTTAAACAACACTTAAATCAATATATTTGCAGTATTTTCAACCAGAATCTCATATTCAAATGTTTATAGGATCACACTTGAAACAAAAAAAAACGCAAAAAAGTGTCACCACAATACCAGTATGGCTCCAACCACATTTTGTGTGTACAATTATTTCACCATATGTGTACAGCAAGATCACACTTTTTACACACACAAAATTCATGTGCACACTGCATTTTTATGTACATTTCTTAAGGTCATTTTATGAATGTGTTGACTCCAGTGAAGGAAGACCATCAAAGCAGATTGCTGAGATACACAGAGAACACCAAGAGATTTGTTCATGATTGCAAGACTGGGCTCGTGATTACTAACCCACAAATAACAGCTGTAAGATTTACTAAGATTTATTTATCATCCCAGAAGTTTTGGAATATTTTGTTACAATGAAACTGAAATTGTAAATGAGTCCAACATACCGACAGGTGTTGGTACATGGTTAGTTCAGGAGTGGTCACGGCTAATTTAACAGCAAAAAATAAAAAGCGAAATAACTTCAAAAGATCAATGTTACAGACAATGTAAGAACTATAGTTTATTACTACTAAGAAAAGAATTCTTAGCTAATAATTCTTCTGTTACATCTTTTATCTGATTGTAACATCCTCAACAGTGTATCTACTTGTGATGTTATGATTCCTTGGTGTTGCTAACTTTCATTTGTGAAACAAAACATTCCAACCAGTAAAACAAAGATGCAGACAATGTAACCTTCCACATTTGTAACTCTATACTTTGGAAGTATTTCCTTACCTAGAGAGGCACATGCTTCAGTAAAAATCAAGTCCATTGCAAAATGATAAATTTTTTTTTTCTATTTTTGATGAAGAACAGTTCACTATCCTGCCCATGCCTTCACGCAGCACTTTTCAAAACGCAAAGAGCAACTGTATTCATGCATGGTACAATATAGTATCTCTTGGGTATGCATGACTATCCTTGCTACCAGAGTACTTTATATAATAAAACATGTCCTGTATGTTAGCTCTAAGGAAACAGCTGCCTTGTACCAGTCATTAGTTTCCCATTTGCCTCAATAACAGAAAAATTCAGTCATCTTTAGTAATTTTCTTCAAATACTACAAAAGGAAGACTATTAAAAAGCACTTTCCATGCAACAAGTAGCTCAAGACCAGCTTTAAAAACACTGCCTGCCTCCAAAACACTCTTCAGGTTATTAGGACCACTGGCTTATAGCTTTCAAAAGGAGATTTTTTCTTTCACTTCAGAGATGGTTAACAACAAACTTGCAAGGAGATCTGAACTTCCCCTGCAACTAACATGTGTGTAAATCTCTTCAAGCAATATGAAAACATGCAGAATAGTGATCATTCTTTAACGGTAAGTCTGGTTTAATGCATTTCTTCCTACTATTTCCAGCTACTTTTTTCTAGTCTTTTGCCACTGCTCAGTACTGTCCCCACCACTCTCTTAATAGGCTAACTGATGAGCACAGTGTTATTCAAGTTGAAAAAATTATCAAGGTTAAAAAACTACAAGTGAATGAGTCAGTGACAAATGACCTAACACTGGCCTGAGGGCAAAGGACAGTAAGTTTCATAGTCAGGCTTATTATTAGAGAAAGTATTAGGGTGAATTTCCAGTACACAGTGAGCTGATCAAGGTGCCACATTCTTGAGTAGCAGAAGTTTCTCTTTTCTCAAATCTCTTCCTACTCATAGCTGTAAAGATCTATTGCCTACATTACCCTGATGCCAGCTAGATTGCTCTACAGCACCCTTAACTCACTTCCTTTTCAGGCAGAAAAAAGCTGGAGCAGTTTTTGACAAATCAATGAGTTAAAGAGGCTCACAGAAGGAAACTGTGTACTGATAAGACACAGATAATGAAAGAGGATTAAGGAAAAGAACATAGCGAAGGAAAACCATGAGAGCTGAGATTTAGGTCAACTACTGAATCATGCCCTAACAAGGCTTTGTTAGTGCTCCAAATGCTACTTGGAGGGTTTCAATTAAGTTAATGCAAATCAATCTTCTGAGCAGGTCCTGAAACTTTAATTTTACATCTTGTTCCAAAACATAGAATAAAAAAAATTTCAGCACTTTAAATTCTTTAAATTAGCATGAAACCATTTCAAAGGAAAGGAGCAGCAATTCTAGACCGACTCCAAAATAAATAATTAAGAATTATATCACAAAAGCCAAACCTTACAACTAAGTACAAACTAAGTATTGTAAACAGAAATGACTGTAATCCAATTACCTTGTTATATTTTTGCCGTTTTACAGAATCTAGTTTTCTGTTAACATTTTTGTTGTCAGCAGCTTGAGGTGAAAGTTCCTCAATAATTTTATTTATATGTCTCAGAGATGTTGTACACGATCTGAAAAAACAGTAAGATTGCAACGAACTGTTAAACTCTAAAAAGAAAAATAGCACATTCACAACTCAGACAATGTAGAAATTCCAGGAGATTTAAGGTAAGACTTAAAAAGCTCTAAAGGTAAGTTTCTGAATAAGCATATTATATTTAAACAACATTGGAAATACTAAATACTTTAAAAAGTTGTACATTAAAAAATATTTTTAAACTAAATTTTGCTAATAGTAAAATTCCAGAAGAAAGTAAACTGAACAACCACAGTAATATTTAGTATTCAAGACTTACAAATCTGATGATGACAAGCGAGAGTGGTTGTTTTCATTACTCAAGGTAAACAAAATATGAAACAAAAATTTAAATGGGAAATCCCACGATTTCATTTGCTAAAATGCTTCGAATGGTTTGATGCCAATATACAAGGAAACCTGTATTTTTTACCTTTTACACAAAAAGTAGATTACAAGATAAAAACACGACTTCACGAGACAGACTAGCTCAAAGAATTAAAAGTACATCAACATTAAACTTCCCTTATGCACTACCATTTTTCATGTTCCATATACAATATGAAATTCAAGTAGAACCACTTGCTACAACCTAATATGTTTCTGCTGTTGAATTCATTTGCAAGGAAGAAGGAACTGTTCCACTATCAGAAGCAACAAACCTAGGTTTGTTAATTCACCTATCAGAATATTTCATAAGGATACACAAATCAGAATCTCAAAGCATTGTGGAAAAAAGTCAAAGAGAACTGTTCAAAACACCTGCAAAGCAGCCATTATTCCCCCCAAATGCAAAGAGAAGCACTAAGGAAGTCTCCTCAGTTGCCAGGGACGAAATTGTTGGGCCACGCTTACCTCTAGCTATAATGTGAATTCTACCACTGTTATCCTTCCTAGGAGACATATTCTACCAGCTCCCCAGCAATCACTGCCATCTTCTCTTCTTCATTCTCTTTCAACACTTTTGAATCATCCCATCCCCTTTCTCACTTTCCAGTTATGCTGCTTTACAGTACACCTGCATCCTCCTGCACATCTCCTAATTTGGGCCCTTGCTTCCTTGGCCCTCTGGACACTATCTTCTTCCAAAAAACTTTAACAGTATTTCGGGATTTGAACAAGATTTAACTTCAAACATTTTCATTCTCCTTCTTCCGCTCAAATTTGTGTGTGTATTACAGAATGATGCAGCTTCTACCATGAACTCTGTGCCAACTACTCAAAAAACACTTCTTGCCTGATTTTTTCTCTAGTCATGCATTCACTGTGCTACAGGATTTTAACAAATTCTATCATCCTTTACTCATGTCTAAGTTTTGTTTGTCCCTCTGTTCAAAGTCAGCTATACATGTTAATTTTCTCAAAAATTAACTTTCAGATTCTCACACTACATCTTATACAGACAAGGTCCTGCAAACCTGCATAAACGATTTGCATTCTCTCTTGTAAATCTTATTTTATGACTTGAAATGAAAGGTGAAAATAGAGGGGTAAGAAAAATCTTAGGCTGCTTCTGGAAGAAAAATGGGAAAACATAAGCTAATTAACAGTGCTGTGCACCACTCTTTCAATAACCACATAATCTAATTGTAATGGTTACACTGCTCCATTCTTCCTCTCAACCATCTCACTCATTATGTTCTTCTGCACCATAACACCTGAAATTAGATTTCAGTGTTGCAAACCTATTTAATTTCACATCTCCACACCCAAACTGGAAAATTCATGAAGTGCATAACATTAGGCATAAGAGAGCTGTGCAAGCTCACACAGGTAATTGAGGCCTAGAGCACTCCTGAACACTAAACAAACACCATTAACGCAATAGAGTGAAACATACACAGGTAGAATAATTTACATGAAATGGTTCACACCGTAACTCTACAATGAGACTAGAAAGAGAAAGGGAGATCAAAATTTAAAAGATTAGCAGCTCCTATTCCTCCAAGTCTTCTACTATCAACAGTATTGATGTTACTTAAGCATTTGATTCTTTTAAGGTGTCATTAAGCACTTCTTCCAAACACTTGTGACAAGGTTGTTTTGGTTGTAGGATATTCATGAGCTGGAGTCATCCAAGTTACAGAAAGAACATAACCCGAAGCAGGTAACACCATCAAACGTACAGAATTAAGGAGGCGACACTTCTTCTGACTGTAACTTTGAATAACAGAGTATAACGTCATTCTCCACTACCCAGAAAACAGATGCATCTTGGTGAGGTAGGAGACAAAGCAGAAAAAGGAGATGCACTCTGTTACCTTGATGCATGACTAGATCAGTCAAATAAGAGCAATGAAGCGCTGTCTGACGTGAAAAATATTTTCTTCATTTTTAAAAGGTGAGTGACTCCAAAGAGTACATGTGATCTAGTACTTTCAAAACATCTTTCCTCTTTCAGATTTTAAAAACATGAGATACCAAGTCTCATTATATCATCAATAGCAGAAAGGAACAGTAAGAAAAAACACAATTTACCTTAAATCCTCCAGTACTGACTCATATTCTTTTGATGCATTAGCTACTTTTGCTGCTTTAGTTGCTTCATTAATTGCATTATCTACTTGCTGAAGAACTCCTTGCTCCAACACATCCTGGTCATAGACATCAACTCCTAAATCTTTGAGCTCAGCAGCATGTGCACTGCATGAGACAGACTGAATCTGCTGCCTATTGATCTGTAAAAGGGGATGTCCTCTTCTGGGCACCTCCAAAGGAACAGCCATGGAAGTGGAAGCCTGGCTGTCAGAGTTGGGAATTCTGACACTATTACCCACACCACTGTCACAAATGCCATTTTCCTGTTCAATTCCCAATTCCTCATCATTATGCAGGCAATTATTGCTTGAAGTAGTGGCAGATTCTTGCTCTTGGATACTGTCTGGCAGGTGATCCGTGTCTGTTGGCATCCTCTGCTCAAAGGCAACAAAGAAGAAGCACATTATCATAAAAACATCCACACATACAAAGCTCCTCATGCAGACTGTGCCCCCCCAAAAAGTAAGCAAATCAATAAGCATGTTTATGATAAATTCTTGTTTCAAAACACGTGGTAGTCTACTTCTCCATGAGTCCTCCCTGCAGAGGCATCTCCACACCAACTTCCACAATCAAAAGAGCAGCCAAAACCTCTCAGAGACAACTATGTTTAACCCTCCAACGTCTTCTGACGTTGATATGAAGACAAATAAGGCAACATGTAAAAATTACTCTCCTTGGCAGACAGTGAACTCAGTCTTGTGTGTCAACGGTCATGGTCCAGAAGACTGTTACATAACAAAAACATACGCAACTTAACATATCCAAACCCCAAAAATACAACTTTTTGAAACAGATTAAGACTTGCCATTGAAAGCACTAATGAGTGTAGTTACCCGTACGCTTTAGTTTGACAATTCAGCTTTAAAGTGGAGAATAAAGCACCTTAATTCCCAGGAAATTAATGCTGGACTGACTTACTAAGGTAAGCCTGGAGCTAGTATGGGTCAGCAACCTCTCCTAGCATGGCAGCCTCAGCAGATCGGCTTGGATCTCAGTCCCACCTCACGGTTTTCTCCCGTCCGCTCGGAACACGCCCGCGCCGGGCTCGGTCCTGCATTCAGGCAGCAGGTACCACACCACGCCCGGCCCGCCGCCTCCGAGGAACCCCGGGGCCCTCTGCCCCGCCTGCACCGAGCGGTGCTCGGGCAGATCGGATGCTTCACCCACCTCTGGGTGCGAGCGAGCGCTGGGCTGGCACGGGACCGCCGGCCGAAGGTTGTCTCCGCCGCGGCGGATGGCAAGGCCCGGCTGGGACGGGCACGCGCGGGGCTCCGGGGGGCTCCGGGNCCCTGCCCTCAGTGGGGCTCTGCGGTGCCGCAGGCGGAGCACGGAATCGGCCCCGCGGGGCCCGCCCCTTCCTCGGCCTCTTTACCCGTCCTCCTGGCTCCCCGGCTCAGCGTCGTGAAACTCCTGCATCCAGCTGCCCCTCCTTTGGGCAGCAAACTGAATTTATTTGCTGGCGGCCTTGGGCCAACTGTGAGAGGATAAATATATAGCAGAATACATAGATGTTAATGAATAATTCCCAGAAATGTTGATGGATTTTCCCCGGTTTTATTCTGGAGGGCACTTTCGGGTCCTTGACTGAAGAGGTTCCTTTTTTCCATTGCATTATTCCTTCCTTGCAATGTCTACAAGCCTCAGGAAAACACAGAATGGGTTCTCTGATATCTTTTAGACCTGGACCTGAAAGGTCATCAAGCAAATAAAGCAGTGGTATGTTGATGAACTCTTGTTTGTTTCCTTTGCTCTGAAATGCACTATTACTGCAAATGTCCTTTAGTATTTAGTGAGTACAATGAGGAAGCTTTTTTAAGTCTTCATTGCCATGTTCTAGGTAGAAAGAATGATGTTTTGTAACTGCTGAAACAATTCAAATGTGAAGTGCAAAGTCTTCCAGCAGATTGAGAAAGGCAGCAACCAGAGGACGTTTAAGGACAGAGCAACACCAAGCTGTTGTCAGAACTAAACTATGGCATGGAGGGGTAGGCTCCATTTCCCAGAAACTGATTAATGAGGGTCAAAAGATAAGTTGTCCTGGAAGCAGAAAAAAGAGGGCTCTGTATTATTTGCTAGGAGAGAAGTTTTCAAATGACAGGCTGCTTCTTTCCTAAGCTCAGGTGGAAATTGAAGATTTTCGTACATTTCCTACAGACTTCTGTGGGTTAAGAGATCACTGATGTGAGAGATGGTCACTAATAAGGTCGGAAGAAGGGCTACAATCCAACATTGCTTCAAAGCAGGTACTTGCAGAACAAAACAGTTACACTGTATCCTGACTGTGACTCCAAGGCTCCCAGGTAGAGCTCGCTGATAAAGATCCCTATTGTGCTCTGTATATAAGGGCATATAGGGGACTGAAAATGGTCTTTCTGGGAGTGTTCTGAAACCATGATACAAAAATGTGGAAATCCCTTCAGCGACTGATCAATGACATCTGTCCATGAAACACCACAGACTCTGGGAATGATGTATCAATAAAAAGCAAATTGTACAAATAGTCTGGGCAAACTGGGTCAGGCTCACAGTTTGTGTGAATGGAGGACATCACGTTTTGATTTAAATATACTGAATCCACCACATGACTTGGTAGATTGTTCCAGGGGCTGATCCTTCTTGCTATCTTCCATGTAGCCTGAAACACAATAGCTTAAAAAAAAAAAAAAAAAAANAAAAAAAAAAAAAAAAAAAAGCCATGTGCTTAAAAGAGAAGCTGATCTGTTAAACACAGAGGAAGGAAAGTCTTCAACAGAATTTTAGAATAAGCCTCAAACACAACTTTGTAAAATCTTGAGGCTGAGTTTCAGAAGAATAAACTCTCCCTTACCTGCTTAGAGTTCTGCAATGGGATGGACACCAGAGGTTTCACCTAAAACTTCTCTAAGCAGTTGTGTGCTTCCCTGTGCTATAGCTGTTCCTAGAATTACTGTTTTTGTGTCTGAGCAGATCAGCTGGCTACACTTGTCCTGCCTGAGGCCAGCTTAGGAGCCGAAAATCCCAACACTATTCTAGAGGGGTCAGTTAGGTATGGAGTGTCCTAGAGCCCACAGGCAGCACTGTTCTGCTAAAAAACAGATGGCAGTGGCAGATTTTAATGCATATTAGTTTAGCTTCTCTATTTTTCAATCCTTTCCTGATGAAGTATCAACTGTGGGTCTGAGCCAACACCCTAGGAGATTTCTGTGCTGGTGGTGAAAATGCTATACACTGAGGCACACTGATACTTTTAAAACAAAATGCCAAAACTGTGAAGTTGTGATGAGAATAGATAATAAATGATTTAAAGGCTGCATTACTTCTCAGGAGGGCACAGAATTGCTGGCAGCATTGGCAGAAATGGGAATTCCATCCACAGTAATAAAGCATCTGTATCTCTTTGTACCAACGAGTTGAGTGGCAAGAATCTCTCAGAGCCATGCCAGTGTAATAAAGCTAATATATCAACCTAAGAGAGATGCTAAGCTCTTTGAAAATAATTGTGTAGTTGGCAAGCAACAACTGTTACTCTTTATATTGCAGAGAAATAAAATTGGGGTTTTTTTCTTCCCTCACTCTCCCTGTTGTGGTGCATTTAAGAAATTAAATGCAGAAATCTACTCCTAATGCACTACTAGGTTGGAAAACTAATGACTGCAAATGGGAACAAATGCCAGAAGTGAAGGTTTCTCTCACTGCTTTTCTGTGGTTAGATTGCTCACCTTTTGTATTTCCAACATATATTGCTAGACAATGGCTCACACGGTAGGAAGTTCTTGATAATACCAATTTTTTAGGAAAGCTCTGTGTTTGTGGTTATTTGGGCTGTATGTTTCTCCAAAGGAATGAAAAAGTGACTTTCTAGGAATCTGCTGCAGCTTGTTAGAGACCTTTTCCTGAGCTTGCAGCCAGATCATTTCTTCATGTGTCTTTGCTATGCATTTTTTATAGATGTGTGTGCACAACGTTTTTTAAGGCCCAGTATAAAAAGGAGAAAAAAGTTATAGATGTTTTAAGAACTGAGTAAGCCTGTAGTAGGATATTGGCATCAATCTCCTGCAGGCAAATAGGGAAGACAAACCTGGCTGTTTTTTGTCTTTTCAAAACAGCCTTTCACATTTCATGTACTTCATAGTTGTTCATCGAAAAGCTTAGGACAAGGCTCTGGCTCTTGTATCCCAGAACCAGGATCTTCAATGGCTGTCTTACCCAGGCAGCCAGAGGCTGCTGCTTTCCACCTGTTGCTGGCCTGTGTAGGTCTCCTTGCACTGACTACTAGCACCTATGATTCCTAAAGCTCGCTGGCAGGTCCTGCTCAGGCCATGTTTGAACTGTCGATGGTGCCAGCAAGAGAAGCATAATAAATATTCGAGTACTTGAAAGTCTTTCACCTCCTCAAAAACTGGGCTGTCAGAGACCCGGTGGTGGCCACCTGCCGGCTTTAACACTAGAGGGAGGTATCGCCTAAAGGAAATCACAAATGCTTACAAAATAGCACAATTTAAAACGGCTTATATGTCTTGGAAGGGAACGAAATGCTGATTTCTTTTTAAAGCCTCTGTTTTTATTGGAATACTTTATGGGAGGCCTCATTTGTTGCTGAGAACGCTCTTGGCCAGAGTGAAATCCAACCCTCCTGATGAGGTGGGCAGATTCAGCCTGCACTGCTCTGCTTTGTCTTAGCTGGGCTCTCCTGGGACAACTCTTTGCTCCAGGCCTGGAGGTAGTGCAGCCTCTATAAATAGCCCGCTGCTGAATTGTTGTGTGAGCAGATTTTGGAGGGTGTGCCAAAGGATAAAGAATTGTGTTGTTTTAGTTCACTTCGGACTGACACACTCAAACCGATTTTGCTGTCTGGCCTCAATTTGTACTCTGGGCAGAGGTCGGGAAGGTGAAATGCCAGTGCTGCACTCTATATTAATTTCTCCCTAATTTCAAGTCTATAAGCAAAGTAATAGGGATTGACTTAACCGTCGTGGCTATGTAGGAATGGTTGCTGTCCCTGAAGAGGTTTTCCCTCTCCCTCTTTACTCCATTAGCTTGTCCTGTTGCAGCATGGATGCTGTACCATAAAAATGGGAGGTGGTGCACAGCTCCCTGATTCAATGCCTGTAAACTGCATTTTTCTACGTTGCACAAAAAGACCATAGAAGAATGGGAATAGTTATTTGTGGCCTCCACAGCAGTTAACAGTAACTCAGAGTTGTGTAAAGCATATATTGTACTGAGCAGAGAGCTGAGAGGGAAAGTGGGGTAAGAGGAAGGGCCCAGGAACTCTGGGTATCCTCCCCAAATCTTTCAATGAGTCAGTCTACTGTTCAGTAGAGATGCTTATTTATGTCCTGGAATTTTATCTGCCTGGGCTCAGTTGGTGAGCACAAGTACACCTAGCAGGCAAAGGTGGAAAAAGTGGTTTGAGGTAGTCTTTTCCAGTCAGGTAGGAGGGAGTGAAAGGCTGCTGAAGGAGTAAGAGAGGCAGATCTGGGATGTGCACATGGGGACAGAAACAAATGTGAGAAGGAGATGTGTAGATGGGAACCAGAGAGGAAAAACAGATGTGAAGAGTGAGGGAAAGCCTGTTATGCAATCTGGGGACCAGAATTAATTGCTGAGCAGGACACTGCACAGGTATATGGGTGGCTGCTTTGAGTGAACTTAAATCTTTGCACTTTGGGGTGTAGCACATGTGCTGATGAGTTCAGGTGCTCAAAGATCACTGAGATGGAGGTCCTGAGAGATAGGTCTATTGTCAGAGGGTGCAAGCTACAGATACTTCAAATGGACAACAGGAATTTAAAGTAATAATCAAATGTGTAAATTACAGCTATAAAAACTGTTTAGAGTTACTTAAGCTGTTCCATTAATTTATCCTTTAACAAGTTCCAGGCAGTGCCTCTCGTCCTTTTGGCAACACTTAAAGTATCCTGAGTCTCTGCTGGAGTAGGACTTGGTGCACTGTTCCTATTGCATCATGCTGCTCCATCTCAGCCCTAGACTTCTTCTAATAAAGGAACTTTCACAGTGTCTGTCTACAGTTTCATTCTGTTGAATCCCTTGGATACCTCATCATCTGTGTTTCTCACCAAAGGCCTTGAGATATGTTTTGTTAAAGAGCTAAAAGAAAATTGCATTGGGAAAGCTGCTGATGTAGTTCCTTTTGCCTTTCAGAACATAATCCAGCAGATTTGTAGTTATTATAGCAGATCCCTGTTTAGAGAAAGGAAGATTTCTCAAGGTGCTGTTTAAAACTTCCTGGTTTGTGCTGCAAATTGTTAATCAGTCCATGACAGCATAAATAAAATTAGAGGGTTTAATTAAAACTAATGAATGAGTGAATGGAGAATACACAGCATGTTTCACTTGCAGTGCACTGGTGCTGTGAATAATTAAAATGTCACAGAGTAGGAGATGTCTTAGTAAAATTGTTAGACCTGCAAAAATAGAGGCCTCTGGACTTTGGTAGTTTGGGAAGGTTTTTGCTCTTTAAATTGGTTGAAATACATTTATATAAGTTAAGGGAAAATAAAAAAATATATACAACTCTGATTTTTATTAGGATGGAGTCAAAGTTGGAAGCTTGGTGCCAAACAAACTCTACTGCATTTTGGATAGGTTTGCATGTCTCTGAAGATCTAACTGTGTTCATACCATATTAATCCTACAACCATATTACCCAGGGGATTAGTTTCCTCTTTTGACTCATCTGTGACTCTATTCTTGCAAAGTAAACTTATTATTCCAGGCTATTATATTGTTGTTACTTGTTAATGTTCCATCTACTCAAATCACAAACATTCTTTTGATTTAAACCCAAACCTGAACCACAAGCTGAGCTGGATTTGCCTCTGGCTCAGATTTGGTTTATATGACGTGGTCAAATACCAGGCCAAGAAAATAATTTTAACTGGACTGTTTTAAATAGATCCAGGGGGCATGAGGTGAGAATTAGAAAGATAAGACGAAGAGGCTGATCAGACTGTTGTAAAGCTTGGGATTACATACTAGACCCTGAATGTAAATTCTCAGAATAATATGAAAACATCTTTCATCTTCCTGCTTCACAGTGGCTTGATGTTGCCTGTGGTACGATGTGCTTTATATCACCCCTCTGTGACTTAATTCTGAGGTTGGTGTTCTCCTGCTCATCTTTGGGCTTTTCCCCAGATCTATTCTGATGACCTTATGACATCTTCTGAGGCAAGGAGCCTGTTGGAACATGAAATAGGATCTGGATAAATGTTCTGGCTGCTGACATGGCTGATTAAATAGTAATGCCCCCTCAGCCTGCTTTCTGTGTCAGAATGACCCAAGGTGAGCATCAGTGAGGGACCTTACTCAGTGTAGGGGTTTAACTACGTGTGTTGGGAAGTTTAAAAGGTACCATACCTCAATCAAATGCCTCTAGAGGCCATGATCTAATGGTAGGCAGTACTGGATGCAAGTTGGAGTGGGGTGAAAAGGTGAAAATCATCCATGAGGTGTGTATGCTGTTGTATAATCCTAGCTCTGTATCATGAAATTTCTTGTGATGGCTGAATAAATATTGAGAATTTCCACCAATTTAGCCTGGTAGGTCAAGATGAGAAGAACAGTGAAAACTTCCAAGTGGCACCATGGAGTGTTCCATGTCCAGACTGGGTATACAGAGCCTCACTGCCAGCAATATACACGATATATTCCCTCTCAGTGCTTGGCTGCCTGTTTAGCAGAAGATCAGACCAGATTATGACAATGCTCCCCCTGAGCCTAAAACATTTATAAAGGAGTAAGTAGACTGTGCCAGGAACTCAAATGATTTCCTGACGTTACATGAAATATCATTTTAAAGTGTGGCATAACTCTAACCTGTTCACCATTGGCTTAATGCTTTGGCATTAAGAGTAGTATGGAAAAAGGAGTCTCAAAAATGCTTTTCTTTCCGAAGAAAAGGTTTTGAAGAATATGGTGGTTTTTTACTTCAAGTTTTCTTTTCCCATATATGTTTTTGGGCTATTTTGGTCCAAAATTCAATTATTTTGGAAGCAAAACATTGAGAGACTAACTAAGAAAGAATTTAATTCTCACTGCATATCACTTTGAAAGTATTTGAGTTGAGGGAAGTTCACTAAAGAAAATGTGGACCTTTCAATTATGCTCTAAATCCCAAATATCTATACATTGTCAAAACAGACTAGATTTTATAGTTCTGACTATAGCATTAAGAGCCTTGGTTACTTGGTTTAAAAAAATAAAAATGAATAACCAACAATTGGAGTTAATTATGCATGCTCAATTCCTCTCATAAATTATACTGATTTATGTGAGTTCTTCAATTTTAATGGTTACATTAATAACTCACTACAAATTAACGATAATCACAAGTGCTATTGAGAAAATATCTTCCCACTGGTTACTTTAAGGTTCAGTTTTAATTAAAGTGTTTGGTACTCTTTTTCAATCAACCAGGGCTTGGATCCTGCTCCTGGTGACATCACTGTAAATCTGGGGTGAGGTTTTTATGAAGTTGATGGCATTACTCCAGATTTACACAGGTCTTGCCAAAAGCAAAATAGAGTCCATCGACTAAAGCATTCCCTTATCTTCAAAGGGAATTGGTTTCATCTGTAATAAAATATCTCAGGGAAGCCTAGGCTAAGCCTAGTTATTTGGCTTCCCTGAGCTGCTTCGTGTGAATGAACTTTTTTAGATTTGAGCCTAAAAGGTTGAAATCCATAAGCAGCTTTCCCTAGACTCCACTAGAACAGATCCAGGCTCTGTAGAGCCTCTGCTAAGATGCTTTTCATTATGACAATATGAAGTTAAGGTTGCAGAAGTTTGTTGGGCTTTTCATAAGAACACATGTAAAAACTTGTATTTCCTAAATTCCGGAGGCTGACAAATATGATTAGAATGTAGCTAGAAACAGGCAGACACGAGGTGTTTGGGACCCTGTCCATGCTGGTCTGTTTTGCAAGGGATAGTCCTAATTAGCTATATGCTCTTGCTGTATATATCAAACAATTTCTTTTTCCAAATATGGATCAATTGGTTACATTATTGGTTTATTTTCTTAGTTAATTTTCAAGTACTCAAGAGGCAGAACTTCAGATCAAGATTCCTCAGTGACTAGTTCTATATTTTTAACTTAGGTTTTTTGAGTTTAATGCTTGCTACAGTGTAGGGCATACAGTGTATACGTTTAGAATGTAGGAGCTCTGGCTTGTATTTTGACACGTGGTTATACCTTTGTTTAGGTATGTAATGGTCCAGAGACATAGCTGAGATTTTGTTCCTAGTGTAGCAGAAATAAATGCACTTGGCAAGTCATAGGGGAGGAATAAGGCAATACCTTTGTTTAGGTATGTAATGGTCCAGAGACATAGCTGAGATTTTGTTCCTAGTGTAGCAGAAATAAATGCACTTGGCAAGTCATAGGGGAGGAATAAGGCAATACCTTTGTTTAGGTGTCTACAAAAGGTATTGTTACGCTTTCCTTCAGGGCACAGTAGGAACTGTGAGCGTATAAGTCCTGCATTAAAATATATGTCCTTGCTCGGTCTTGTCAGGATGTTGGCACACTTCTTCCCCATTCCTATATCTTGCTTCAAGAATAAGATGAAATAGATCAGGAATTGGTTCACAGAGCCCAAGATTTTTCCTGGTGGAAGCTTTGCATCCTTTCCCTGTATAGGAATGTTGGCATGGTGCAGCTTTTCCCTCACGGTCAGGTAGGATGTGTGATACCCCTGGAAATGTCTGTCTTACCGAGTGTTAGTATCAGTGTAGGGAACATGGTCCTCCCAGAACTGCTGGGTGAGGGTGGATGGCTGCACCATGCAATGCACTGTCAGGCTGGACAAAAGATGCCTGAGGGTAGGCTGCTGACACAATATGACCTTGTCAGCGTTCAGTATACTTTCAAGATGAGCAGGCTGAGCTAGCAAATCTAGGAACTCATAGCTCCTGCATCAGGAGGAAGCTTGCAAGAATTTTTTCAACATGAAGAGCCAAGGACTGAAGAGGAGAGAATTCCTTTGACTGTCTGGGATCCACCTCTCACTGTTAGGGAAACCTTTGTGTTCTCTGAATGTTTTGGTGAAAGATATGCTGTTTTACAGTCCTTCTCTGTGTAGAGTTGCTGGGGACAACATTCATTTATAACTGGAAGTATTATGACAGTGTTAAACACCAAAATTTAGACTAAGTATCAAAGAACTTAATGACAGCTGAATTTATTACAGTTAACTCAGCCTAAAAGAAACATCAGAAGGCCTGTAGAGTGGATTACATCCAACCATGATATACCCAAACCTGGGAGAATAACATGTGAGGAATAACCTTAGATTCTTGTATCTTAAAGATAAAGAAGAACAGTAAGGAAAGTAAAACACAGGGGCAAAGATCCAGAGGAGTTCAGACATCTCCATCCTTAGTATGTAATTGGAACTGCCCTTTTTGCACCTTGTGTATTGCTGCTCATAATATTCATCTGATTTTAGACTTTATGCCAGCAGGCCATGGAGTCATGCAGCTGTGAATCAACTCCAATAACTAGAGTAGGAACAATACCTAATTCTATAAAGAAATCTTCTTAAAAAGGGCAGGAGACCAAAGCTGGGATTAATAGAGTCTTCCAGCGTACACCTACAATTGCCCATCAGAGAGTTGTCAGGATCCCTGATAAAATTTACACTGCCTCAAAAACACAAACCTCAGCAAGTACAGAAAGTGAAAGCAGTTTTGGAATGATCTGTTCTAGAGTGATTCCCTCCACAATAGGCCTAAGCTAAACCAAACTGATGCTTTTTATACAAATGATTATAAATAGAAGCCAAAATTTTGTCAGACCAATAGTGCAAACTTAACATATTGGCCCCTTGGTGTCATTTGAAGAAAATTAATGCAGGGGGCCAAAGAGACAGAGTCTGCAATATGTAATGCTCCAGAGACATAGCTGAGATTTTGTTCCTAGTGTAGCAGAAATAAATGCACTTGGCATTAAGTCATAAGGGAGGAATAAGACATGTGCATAAGTAAGATTAATCAGTAAAGCCAGCATCTATCTCATGAGTCATATCTGACATCAAAAAGGCCAAGGTTGTTGCATGTTAAATTTCTGCTACTACAGGAAAGGAAAACAACAAAGAATCTCTTGTGCAAAATGTGCTGTGGATTTGGATAACTGGGAAGCACTAGAGAAAATGGGGGCAGGGGAAGGAGTGGGGGCTTCTCTTTCCTCTCCAATAGAAAACTACCTGTGAAATCATGGCCCAAATAAAATCAGTGTCAATGCTCCTATGGCTTTTAGCAGGGTCACGTCCTGCACACAGTTTGTACATACTGGTTTACAGTGGAAGGGTAGAATTTCTCAGCCTTTTCTTAGGTAAACTCTCAGAGAACTAAGAAGGAATGATGATGAGACAAAGAGCCTCTCTCTGCTGAAAATGCTAGATCTGTTAAATCAGAGGCAAGAGAATTTTTCCTCAGTGAAGGTCAAATAGGCTTTTGTGAGCTGCCATTGTGTGACTGAATAATGAGGGGACTGGGGAGAAAGAAGCAGAATGTGCCTGAGTGTGCAGCTGTGGCCCCCAGGCTGCAGGTTCCCAGCTCACCTCCCCTTCCTGCACTATGTACAGAAGTGACCTGATGCAGAAGTGCCTCTTCTCGTGTGCACTGGGCAGTGATGGCTCAGCGTGTACTGCTTTGCCTCCCCTTGCAGCAAACCACTGTGCTAGCTGTCTGCCCTTTCTGCAAGGACAGGGAGGTGTGAAGGACAGAAAACGGGTTTCTGAAACATTGTCCTCTGTTTCACTCCTAGATTTCCTGGCACAGTCAAACTTTATGATGGACTGGACATGTTTTTGCTGTGCATCAAGGACGGATCTCGACAGGGTCCAGAAGAAAGCACATCAGCAGAACCAAAAGGTGTTATTTCAGCACATGAGACAGAGATATCTAGTCTTGCTTTTTTAAAAGAGTATGTTGAATGGGACAGATACAAGGTCTCTATCTGTTTACTGCTTTTTTCACACTGGTCTCTTCTGCCATCAGTTTACTGAGTCTTTCAGAGCTTAGTGGACTTGTCAGGCACAAGCCACCCTCACTGGTAATAAGAAAGGGGGCAGTGCTTTCAGCATAGAAGAGATGACTGTCAGCTGATGGAAGGACTGCGCTTCCTCCTGGAGAATCACATTTCGAGCTTCTGCCCAGATCATGCAGCTCAGTGGTGCTCCCACATGGGCCCAAGCCTTCAAGGCACAATCTGGCTCTGTTGGTTTTGTGGCAGCGGTTGTCTAGGCAGATTCCCCCAGGATTGACATGAGAGACCTCCTGTGCTGAAAGCACTTGAGTCTGTCCAGATTGAGCTAAAGTGGGCTCTGCAATTAAGGTTTGTAATGGCTTATATCCTTGGGGAAATGACCGCAGGGTTCAGGACGTGGATGAACAAAGGCTGGCCAAGCAGTTGAAGTGGCCACACAGGTGTCAAGTGTTGAGAATACTAGGCACCAGGGCAGGAGGGTGGGTGGATAGGAGTTCCCATTTCATTTGGAATGATATGTAAAGCACTGTGGAAGAACATTTGTTGCTGCAGTATCAAACCCAAGCTGTTTAGCCAGAATTTTTTCTTGCTCTCTGTGATAAAAATGCTGTGCTGCTCCTCTCTGGCAGAGGGAAGGTTAACACTTCAGGACATTTTCCCTTTTTGTTCAAATACATTTTTCACTTGCCAGTTTCCCCAGAACAGGAAAACAAAGTGGTAGCCTAATACAGTTTAGAGATCAATGACTGCACAGGCAAAATAGGACTCAGTAGAATAAAATTGGAAGGGGGAAGTATACCCTGCTTGTGCTACAAACTCATCGTGTGAAGCACTTCAAAAGGGTTTTGGATACTGATGTGGGTAAGAAACCGTCACCCACAGTGTCCTACAAGATGGGGAAGAGGTGGAAGGTGCAGCAGGGCTGGCAGATGAGCCAGTGGTAGTGCCAGCAGGCTGAGCAGCCCCAGCCAGCTGGCCAGCCTGAGCCCGGGGGCCTGCTCATGTTTTGGCTGTGGCAGAGTTGCAGGCTCACTCCCCGCATGTGCATTTACAAGGCACCAGTGCCCAGTTTGTTTGGATGCAAGGGGATGCTTTGTGAGCACTGCACCCAAACTGGCATGAAGACAGAGATCTTTATAAAAGCAGCAAGCCTTGAGGCGAGCTCTTGTGTGTGTGGGAGCTGTTGGTGTAGGAATGTGCTAGCTGTCTGCTGCTCACTCATTCATATTAAGTATTCTAGATAGAAAATGCAGACGAGAGGGACTGGCTGCCAAATACATTGCTAGATAAAAGATGTAAAGATGGAGTTAAAGGTGAGTTTATGTATCAGTCATTTAAAGGTTAAAATCGTGCTGTAATTGGCTATGCAGTTCCAGGAACTTCCGAATACAGATTATATTGGCAAGACGACCTGTCATGTTAAGAACATGCAATTAAAGCTTTTTTGTCTTCAAGTAATGAGGGTGAAAACATGATAAATACGGTAGGTCTGGATTAAAAAATCACCACCACCCAGCCCTGCCCTGCCAAGTTGTGAGTAGAAAGTCCCACTCATCTGGTTAACACATGGATTTGTGCAGTGAAGGGACCTGTTGGATACCCTGAAGTTTATTTCTTAGTCTTTGTAGAGCCACTCTGTGCTCCTTGGAGGGAATGAATGGATGAGTGTGAGTGCTGATAAACTTTCCTGCTCCTGGAGTCCCTGCATAGTGCAAGTGCCTTGGGACAGAGTACTTGCCCTGGGTTAGAAAGTTCGGTGACTTGTGCCTCCCTGTTTTCTGGTCTAGCTTTGTGTTGTCTCATAGCAGAGACATCCTCTGCTCTGCAGCTGTCATAACACTTGCAAACCACCCACTCTTCACAGGAGCAATTACATGTAACCCAACCCCTTGCCGTGTGTGCAAGCTGATCTCTCCCAGTGCCCTAACTCAGGCTCCAGAATCTCTTTGTTTTGCAGCACTGTCACCTCTATAGCAATTGCAGCAGACCAGCTTCATTATTTTCCAATCTGTGCTCTGGGCTCTGAGACCTCAGACCTGCTGGCCTTCTCCCAGTGGAATTCCACTTAGTCAGCTCAGACAGGGTGCTTTTTTGCTGGACATTCCCTTGCCTGCCTCTTTTGGAGTAACTTACAGGCTGATTTATCTTTCTCCTAATTCGGTCAAGTTATTTGTCAGCCATAACTTCTGCTTCTGATTTAATTGTCTCCTGTCTGCCCCACAGCAGAAATTTGCCATAGAGTTTATCTTCTCGGTCCTCATTTATTTTAACACTTGTTGCAGTTTACCATGGCTCACCTTTCCATTCCTGCACTGCCGCATCCCCTACTGTGTTCTGTGCCAGTTCAAATGGGGATCATGGGGAAGAGCCCGAACAAAACAGAACCCCTCTCTCTCCTATGAAATCCAGTTAGTTTTGTATTGTTTCTTGTGCTTTTAAACCAAGAAATTTGCTAAGGTGGGCAGGCCTTTGGGGCTGCAGTTGGCGCCACTGTCAGATTTACTTTCTCATCCACTGTTTGATTTGAGCTGAGATGTTCTGATTGGAATCTGGATTTTGGTTGCTCTGAAGTTTGACATTTGTATCCACTCCAAAATTAGCGCACCTCCTGCAAAAAAAAAAAGTCTAAACACAACCATTAACAGATTTCTTTCTAGAAAAGATATGTATTAAATATTCATGATTGACAGAACAGCTTTTCTATTTCTCCGGAAACTTCCATTTTAGCTCGAACCAAAACACAGTCCATATTGGTTATTTAATTGATTGATATCACAGATAGTTAGTTAACAATTATGGCTGATAAGTTTTATTTATCCAGCTTTGTACAGCTTCTGAAAAAAGTCTTTGGAAAACTACTGGAGTGGGAAATGCTCCAGAATGCACATGTGATAGAAGTGGTCCTCCTGTGACTCACTGCTGGGGCAGTTCAGAGCCTTTCTCATGTCCAGTCAGGAACCTGAATCACTGGCTTTGCTTTGGGAAACTGAACTGGGTTACCTGCAGCAGTGTCTTTGCTGTGGGGCTGTGTGCCTCTCGTGTTTGTACCACAGCCAGGTCCCTCTGACCTTGCTGGAGGTGGACACTGTGTGAGACCTTTCAACCTATTTGACTTCTAATGAGCGTTTCCAGGAGAGCACCAGTGCCACAGAGTTTGGTGGTGACCTGGGTCAGCCTCCCTGGGCAAAAGGACAGCATTAATTTAATTTTTATGCCTTCATGGTGTTTCTAATAAACACAACTGGCAATTAGGCAAAAGGTAGTGAAAAGCTACTTAAGGTTTCTTTCCTGTTTCTCTGGCCAAAAGTGCTAGCCAGCTGTAATGGAAGTGTTCCCCAGGGAACACTTCCAGTTTTGCTGTTAAAAGTAGGATTCATGGGCCAATCCTTGAAATCTAAATTTAGGCATCTAAAGAGAGATAGCCTAAAGATAAGACCAGCTTTGAGTAGGAATCCTCAGAAACATAATTCTGCAGTCAAAAATACTTTCTGGATAAAGCCATCATCTCTGGGGCTGCTGACAGAGTGTCACAGAAATAAGGCAGAGATGTAAGCCAACCCTCTCCTGTCCCTTCTGTACAGAGACTCCCAGGACAATGCTGTTGTGTGCAGGGAGAGAAAGAGGCTGAAGGGCTGATGAATTCGCTCAGTGCCATGCACAGACAACTGCCAGGTGCCAGTTTGACACTGTTTTCACCAGTGTGGGATGCTGCTCATTTGTGGGATGGACCTTTGGGCGAGGGGTCAGTGGTCATCTAAAGCCAGAATCAGAAAACACCAGTAGCTTGGTTGTGCCATGAAATCACCGGAACAAGAGGTCATTGGTGGGGAGGAAAATGGCATTGAAATAAAGAACTGGGACTGTTGAACTGTCCTCCCCTCAGCAGCTGGCCCTTGGGTCACATTCGTTCAAGCCAAAATTTCTGTCGGATGTGTAAAAGAGCTGCCCCGGACGGGTCTCTGTGTGTGCGATGGCTGGAGTGTCCCGCTCCCTGCAGGGTTGTGTGCGCCGAGCACATCCTGCGGTGCAGGGCCGGGGACCTGCCTTCGGTTTGGCTTCTAAAAGCGAAAAGACGGCGATCCAGCCTTTCTTCTGGCCAACAGATGGTGCTCTCCGGCTGATTTTCTGTCTTGAGCTGGCGTTTGGCAACAGTCTCAAGCAAGCCCTTTCTTATTGTTAACTCCAGTAAATCTTTTCTGGACTGGGTTGAACTTCCCAATTACAAAACTCAGAGCAGGCTTTTGGAAACTCTCTTCAGAATAGGCCTGATTGACTAGGCAGATTTTTTTCCATTTGCAATTAAGATTTTATATAAACTTAAACAATGGCGAAACAACAAAACCCATCGTGCTGCATGTACAGTGTGCTGCTGGCAGCCTGACAGCTTATGACTCCTAAATTATATAGTAATGACCTAGGGCCAAATAGGAACAGAGCATGTTCATAAACATGCTATCAGCTAGGAACACATCATGCTTTTAAACTCCCTGAAGCCTTGAATAATCGCATTGTGACAAATTAATGCAACCAGGTGGTGGGTAGATCAGAGCAGGATAGCTCCTTGCTGGCACTTGGGACCCTTGTATTGGAGACAGAGTTTCACAGCTGATTTAAGATACCTTGCAGCTATACTGTGGGTGAACAGGGTGCTGTTGTGCACCCCTCTGCTCCCAACTGGGTGTTTGCAGTATTTATACAACTGCTTCTCAGTTTTACCTTATTTAATAAAGTTTTCTCTGACAATATTTTGTTTAACACACTTTTGTTGAGAGGTAGCATATGTGTCTCTTGCTCTTGGCTGTGCCGTCCCATCTGCTTTCTTCTGCCAACTCTGCTGTTTGTTGTGTCCATCTGTGACCTGATTCAGTTCACTAATGTTGGTGAAAAATATCAGTGGAGAGTGTCAGCAAGACCCTTTGACTCTTTCAGCAACAATGAGCCCAGGAATGAGTTTAGTTTGCTGAGGGAACTGCAGTCAGAGACTCCAGGAACCTGATGTTATTCACACTGGGGTTGACAGCAGAATTCCACCTGACATGGATGCTACAGGAGCAGTCCCTGGGCTCTGGTTTTGCACGTGGTTGTGTGAAACAGCCCAGGTGTAGGTTTTGTGCCCCCTTGGTGTTAAGCATACCAATATGTGCTTCAATTAGCTACCTGTTGTCTGTGAATGTCACCCTTGGGAAAGTAATATTTTAAAGGACTCACAGCTGCTTATGGAAAGGCAGTATATCACAAGGAAGAGATGCACTGCATCAAAGACAATGCTCTGCAAATGCTACATCTGAGATTAACTTCCCAGCCATCTCTTGATTTCCTTATAATCGAGGGCCTGTGAGCTGCAACTTCCTTCCTTTGCTCTTCCTTGTCACAAGGACCTGTTTAACGCAAACCTAGGAAGTATGACAGGACATTTCTTTATGCATTGCTGGTGGTTTATGTGGACAGCGCTCACTTGAGTCACTCTGTTGGAGGTGTGGAGCACATCCTCCTGGGTTAGCTCAAGAGAAAGTATCCAGTGTGCTCAATCTGGCAGGAGTTTCGTATTAACTCCCCTTCCCCCAAAAGTGTTATCACAACCATCTAATGCATTTTTATGGATATAAAACCTTGCCCTGATTCCTGAACTGAAGGGAACATGACAGCAATTTGTTCCGGTTAATAACCGGGAGGCTTAACTTGAAATAAGTCGGAATGAAAGCAAGATTAAACCAGATGCAGAGAGAACAGAGTTGCCAATTATTGAAGAGGTGCTTGAGCTTTCTTGTGCTGATTTTTCTTAAAAACTAGAGTATATTGAGAGTGCTCTTCAAGTCCATGGTGCTTTCTTCTTCCACTGTGAAAGCACAGTTATGCACTACTGAGAACAGGGAGATGTCTGGCTTTGTGGGAGCACATGGAGAGGGTTGGATTGCACCATTACATTTCTGGAATGGACTTTTCTAGTGGCTGTTATAAACCAGATAAACACACACTGCTGCTTCCCACCCCCTTAACTCAAGAGTCAATAAGGAAATAGTCAATAAGGAATAGTCAGTCTTGGGTTTTGCAAGACTGCTTCTGGTTCTTGTAGCCTGTGGTAAATGATGAACTCAGTTGAGACACATAGATTTATACCTTAGTATCCATACGTTTGTGAAAGTAATACATCACAAGGAAGTCACATTGTTATTCTTGATTTTTTTTTTTCTCCAGGATTTTTTTTTTTTCACCTTTCGTGGCCAGAAGGTTTGCATCCACCTGTTTACTTGGTGATGTCCTAGAAGTAATTTGAGTGATTCAAGGGCCAAGAATATGAGTTTATTGAGGTGAAGAAGGAAAATTCTCTATACTGTCAAGTCTCGCTTGTGTTATGGTTTCCATATTAGGGAGCATCAGTAACGTATCCTGGAAGAATCTGAAGCACGGAGCCTTGCTAATGGCAAAGCCTGCTCTTGGTACAATTGCACATTAGAGTTTCCATTAACTGCAGCTGTGCACTGGTCTGAGGCACGAGGCTGGTCATTACCTAGAATCAAGACAGTCTGGGGAGGCTCAGATCATCTGTTCAGAGGCAGATGTTAACAGCAGTGTGTAGGCCCAGAAGCCAGAGGGTGTTGACAGCTGACTTGGGGTTGCATCTAACAGCAGAATTTTTCTAAAGTATTGGATTGATGCCAGAAAGGGAACCCCAGCTCTGGTTGCCTTAGCAGCACATGTGACCAGTGCTTAGCTCTGTGTATATTTGCTGTTACCTTACAAGTTCAGTGGTGCTACTGTTCTGTGTCAGAAAGTTTAATACATCCCAGAGCACCCCATCAGTGTCTGGGTACTGGAGGCTGTGTGTCCACTTTGCAATGTTTATTTCTGTGAAGCTGAGTGGGTGGTAACCATAAGAAAGAGGCTTCACTGAAATCAGAGTGGTTTTCTGTTTTTCTGACACACTTCTTTCTCATGTCTAATTCAACAGTCTAAAAGCTTCTCTCGCTGGAATATAGTTGGGAGGCTTGGGGGCACATCCATCTTTTCATGAACCTCAGCCTTGACAGAAATTCACATGACGGCTGACACAGCCTGGCCAAGTAGGCTACAGAACTCTGCCTTCCAGAAAGCTGTATATAAGCAATAGCAGCAGATAATTTTAAACCAGCAATTTTATTTTCTGCCACTGCATCTCCATCGAGGGTAATGTAGCTACTTGTCTTGCCAACCCAAGCACAATTTGTCCTGGTGGGATCTAGCCAGCATAGAGCATTCCTGGTCTCCATGGACTCTACTAGCTCAGATCCTGTCTCAACTCACAGGGTTTTATTGCTACCAACAGATTCAGACATTTTGTTGAATCATCAATTTTTTTTTGCTAGACAGGTGGGAACGGCCAGGATTACTTGGCTGCTATAGATCTTCCATTTGCCAATTATTTGGATGAATTATAGATATTAGTAGGCCTGCAAAAACAATAGTTAAGCAGAACTTGCTTTCTTCCAGTTCATTAAACCATTTAGCATTGCATTACTCTCCAGTTCACATCATATATATAATAATCTGACCATCTTTCTTTGTCAGGAACTGAACTTTTACTGAAACACAAACCGTCCATGGCTTATTCACCATTAGCAGTACAGGCTATTATATGTATTTAACAGGAGGAACAGAAATCTAGGTGGAGGAGCTTTAGGAGTGCTGTGGAAAAGGAGCTTTTACAGTAAGGCCACCTTCTACAGTACATTTGAAGTGGTAGCTCAAGAAACAGGTATCATACAAAAGGAATTCACTGTCCCTCTGATCCAGAGAAGTCCCAGCTGCTCCAGGCAAGGCCATGAGTAGAAGTGTGATCCTTTTACTTTTATAATGTCTGTTTCTGCTGCTCTCTGTGCAGCATGGTGAGGATGCAAAGACAGGGAGGGTGGGAAGTGAAGGAGACATGGCATTTATCTGTGGGCATTCTGCATGGTAGGGGAGACATTTTCTGCAGTGTGTGGGTAATGGCTATTGGGTGATGCATGCTTTGAAAGCGGTTTTCAGAAAGCTTCATGCGCTACAGATTCTGCAGTGGTCCTGAGGATTTGTTTCCTGAAATTGCATTTTCCCCACTTGGTCCATCCAGTCTTTGGGAAAGAAACCAAAAGATTTCTAATATTGCTAAGAAGCTGCCCACACACATAGGAAATTAAATTTGTTAGAGGGATTTGCCTGTTGTGATAAGAATGGCCTCATTCGAAGAAGCATGGTAATTCTGTGTGGCTCGTTTGATGAAATAGTTATTCTCTTTTCTTTTGGTCTGTCTCAGCTGGGGCACTCTGAGCATCTAAACAACCCTGCATATTCACTTGGTAGCCTTTGCTGCAGTTGTACTTCAAAGCTGTTTGGAAATCATTTTGCATGAGAGTTCATGTTTAAAGTGGAGTTGAGAGCAGAAATAAAACCTGAGTGACCTGCAGTTGAGAGCAGACTGGGATGAGAGCTGTGTCCAGGGAAAGGTCTCCGATATTGACATCTGTGACACAAGAAGAGACTATCCAGTATCCTGAACTGCTGAGGGAGTCTGTGCTCTCCTTCAGTACAGTGACTCAGGTTAGTGCTAGACACAGAAACCACCAGGGAAGTATAGTCAGTCATATATCTCAGCTATGCCTTAGAGAGGGCATTTAGGCAGGGAAGAATAAGGGAAGGTGCAGCTCAGTGCCTTTATTTCATATAAATTAAGAGACAGCTGGCAGGTTAGTGTGGTCTGTTGGAGAAAAGGGGGGTATGAAGAACTGAGTAGATGCAGGGAATATTTTGAAGTGTAATGCTTCTTCTTGACTCCCTGCATGCTTCCCTCCTCTTCCTCAGGGTCAATTCTACTGGCGTTGTTTTCCAACAGAAAATCTAAAGTTCAAGAAAACTACATTTTCCAACAGAAGAATACTGAATACGTACCACAGTGGCCCTGCTGCCTCTGCAACTTGACCCAAAAACCAGAGTCAGAGTTCATTGTATCACTGTAAATTTTTTGGCTCAAGCTCAAATTTTTCTTTTCTAAAAGGAGAACAGGTTGTTGTTCAGGAGGCAGCGACTAAGTCACCAGCCTGGTCTTTTTACATTCAGTCCAGCATCCACAGAAAGCATTGCCTGACCTAGCTCCATGGTGGCTGAGAAAATACAGAGGCTTTTTTTAAATACAGAATGTGATGTCTCATATGTTTCAAGCTGCATTTTTTCTGGTACAGCAGAAATACTCTGTGGGGACAAGTAAGCTGTGTAATTTTAAAGTAAGATTAATCAACCTCCTTTGCTCCTACTCACTGAGCCATTCTTCACCTTCAGAAATACCATGCGGTTGCAATCTGCTCCTCGATTCATCCTATGGCTGGTTCATGACAAGTCTCCAAACCTGCAGTATATCATTAGCTCTGGCAGTGTGTGGGTAAACATCCTCTGAGAAACTAAAGCATGGGGCTGAGGGAAATGCCCTGTGTTTTTGTTGCTGGGGGAACCAGAGAGCTGTTTAATCTTCCATTTCCTACATGCAGAAGTGGTCAGCTGTGACCCAGTGTTACTGTCATCTGCAGACTGGCCCAGTGTTGCTGTCATCTGGAAGATTTGAGACTGTTTGCTAAGTCCGGTGTCTGAACTGCAAGTGAAAGGGATACTATGCAAACTGGATCTTCTTTGGCTTTAGCAAGAGCAGAATTAGGACAGCTGAACTGGAGATCCTAGATCAGAGGATGCCAGATGGGAATGCAGCTCTTCTCTGCAACTGCCTTCATGATATCTACAGTCTGTCCTCTGGGAGAGGACCTTGGCTAATACGTGCGAGGTGTCTATGAATACAAAACAGTATCAGAAAGGCCAGGCAGGACTGGCTGAAATGTTGCTGGTGTTGGTAGTATGGTGGCTTCTGTTTTAATCACTTGGAGAAATGTCCTGTGTGGTTTAACTTCACAATGTGAGGTTGCCATGGCTGAGCTCTATGTGATGTTCAGAAAAAAGATATGGTTTTGAGTGAGAGAGCAAGACACACTTCAGACCTAGGTTTATTAGATCAGTAGTTGTTTCTATTGCCACACGTTTGCAGCTGCCTGGCATGGAGTAACCACTCAAGACTCACTAGAGGCTGCAGAGGTCAGAAGCTGTTGGGAAGGCTCTGAGCTGCCCTGGGCGGTGGTGTGGGAGCCAGGCATGCACGCGCTCACGCACACATGCTGGCCAGCCTGCGGCGCAGGTTCCCAAAGGGCTGTGCAAAAAATAACTTGAAAAAGGAAACGGTGTTGTTGAGAATATTTTCAGAATGCAAAATAGACTCTGATCCAAGAAAAGGTATTACTTTGGAAGGAAGCCAGAAAGCGAATACAGCCATGACCTGCAATGACCACAGTTTCTCTCTTCTGATCCTGGCTGCCTTCTGGCCTTAGCAGGGAGTGCAGTACTGATTAAAGAGAAGGCCAGCAGCTTCTCTTCTTATTTATCCTTATGGTGAAAATGTCAGACGGTCAGGATACTGGGACTCAGCATTGTCTTGGCTTGGTGAATAAAAAACCTGGCAAAAAAATCCCACCCTGCATGGAGAGAGGAGGAATGCTGCAGAAAAATGTGCTCACTGAAAGAGAGCAAAACGTGTGAGATCTGTCTCTTCTCCAAGTACAGATTCACTGTACTCTTTCAAGGATATGGTTATTTTAGTAAGAAAGAGCCATTTTTATTAAATTATGTCAAAGAAGTTATCTTTAAGATTCACAAAAAAGGGGAAGTGTTACAGGATTCATTCAGGATTTTTTCCGAGGAGTAAACCAGTCTGTAAATATTATGTAAGCAACTTAAATCTGCTCACGCTACTGGAGTCAAAGCAATGATGTGTCCTTGTAAACAGACTGATGCACCATTCTTTGTGGTCAATGGGATTCTCCCTCTTGATTGAGCAAGGCTTAGACAAAATCTCAGCTCTTTTAATTAAGAGTGGAGGGGAAAAATGGTAAGATAAGAAACACCTCATTGGGAACAATCAACTTGGTGCAAAACTGCAACACTGCAGTATACTTATCTCAGCCCCTTGAATTGCTTGAAGAGACTCCATCTGAAGTCATAAGCAGCGTTCCTTCTGGAGCAGCAGTATTCCAAGTATGATGGTGCATGTTCTGTCTGTCTGAGCTGCTCCTCTATTGCTCTTCCGGGTGGCCTTCACTGTAGAACATCCAACTTGCATGAAAGTTAATACTCACTGGCCTTCGGTTGTGCTCAGTAGTGAGTGCTCCGTCTTCCAAGGCTTTTAGACTTGACTGTCCAGTGCTCCATCACTGGAAGAGGTGGGAGATGACTTTTCAGAAAACCTGGACTTAGGCTTGCATATTTCAGCTTTGACTGGCCTTTGCACCTCCAGACAAATCTCATGAGCAGGGCAGGGCTGTACCTAGTGGTCAAGGAGGGACTCGTGTTTAGAAAGGTGGTGGAAGTACTTCTAGTGAGTATATGAAACAGTTGTTTTGATAAGACACCTTTAAAAAATAATCTCAATGTGAGCAGTTTTGTCTTGATGACAGCACAGATGGGTCAGGCAGAGTGCTTTGTTACCCATGTTCTGGGAGTTAATGACTTCGGAGCCCTGACAAACAGCACACACCCAATTTTATTGAAACTAATTAGCCAGCAATGCAGCAGCGTGTTCAGAATTATGTATTCCTCTCACTGAGCTCAAAGAGCTGCCCTTGTTTCACATCTGTGTCTGATTATGCCTCTTGAACTCTAAGGCAGCTGTCTTACAGGTTCATTTTCTGTAGGAACTCAGGAAATTACTCAGGAAAGCCACTGACACTACCTACCACTTACTGCCAGATCTCTTTCACTCCTCATGTGAAGAAGCCTATTACCGAGAACTGCTGGCACGCAGCGTGGTCCATGGCAGCCTAGCAATTAGAGTGGAATTTATAAAGAATGATTGCAAGAAGCTCTAAATGTAACCAATTGATGGGTATTCTTTTGGCTTATAGAGGAGTCCCCAAAGGCTCTGGCCCTTCCCTCCCACTGACAAATAATAAGGGATTCTACAAATCACATTGAGATCACAATGGGATTGATTAGGTGTAAGGGAGATAATATATGAAGGAAGATGTAAAGTGATACTTACTTGCAGATCATTAGTATAGTGACGGACTTGATTGTTGCAATATTGACTCAAAATGTTGGCATTGGTTTTCTGCATGGAGTAGCCTTCAAAGTACTGCAAAAATGACTGCTTCTCTTTTTATTCCATTTTAATACAGAAAAAGATAAGTGACTTGGAAAAACTGAAACCTGAAACTCATTCCTTCTCTGGTTATTTTCCTGATAAAAATGAATTGAAGGACAAAACGTGATTTCGTAAGTGCTTTGCAACAAATATACAGCAATTTCTTCCAAAGGGCATGTAGCCCACCAGAGTTGACTTGAATGAGAATTTAGGGCTTCTGATGATGCTAGTTAACTCATTCCTTTAATCATCAACATAATACTTTGGGCTATGATTTCATCTGATCTCAAGGCTAAGCAAGAGTCAATCATGCCAAAACTTGTATGGGAAGCAGACAAGAACAGGTGTTTCATGAAATGGTGTTGGTTTCTTGAGATATTTTATTTATTAAATCAACATCCCAGCAAAGTTCTACAGTCACTGTGCCACTGAAGTTGCTTGGTGGTGGTTTAAACACCAAAGTCTTGTTCTTCTGGTAAAAGGAAACCTTTTCTTTTTAAAGCATAGCATTGTTTGTTTGGACATCCTTGCCAAATAAGCTTTGGTGACTTTTCTCATGTGTTTTCTTCTTGATTTTGGCACTGTAGCTATGGCAATGCTCTGTGATTCAGAAGAGAAACAGTGCTCTGGCAACGTAACCCTCCAGGCTGAGAACGTGTCTGAAGACATGTCATTTCATACTGCAATGTGTGATGTTTAGCTGCAGAGATTTGTATGTGTGTCAGAGTAGGATCAGCTTTTCTGGCTCATTCTACCTCTTTGGCTTTCATTCCTTTTGGCAGATTGCAGTGCATATCTCTGTGTTAAAATTGCTGCAGACTTGGCCTGGAAAAAGGTGAGTTAGGGCTGTACCCTGAGGGGCAGCAGAGGAAAGCTGAGGTTTGCATGCCTGGCTTTGCAAATTATCCTTAGCGTGGCCAGAACTGAAGAGAGATGTCAGGGGATGGGGCAGATGACACACAGACCCCTCTACAGAGGAGGGAGGTGAAGGTTTCAGGCTATGAAAGGTAGGCAAAAAAAGAAAGAGGTATGTCCTTGGAAGTGTCTGATGCTTTGCCTGATCTGAGGCTGTATAGACCAGAGGAAGGCAAGCCCAAGTGGCCAAGAAGAGGTCCAGAAGAAAACAGTGATGTTAGTTGACCTGTGTGTAACAGATGCTAAAAATAATAGTGACTCTACTGTTTGGGTTGAAAGTGTGTTTAAATCCTCCTCTTACTTCTTTAGTGGTGCAGGGGCTCTACCAGGAATAGCTCCTCCTGCCCTACCTGCATGGAGCCGTGTGTACCTACACCTTGGCTGAATGCATGGTTATGGTCACCTTCTACAGAGACAGGGGACTCCTGCCTCCCTGTCTGATGTGGTGAGCCCTACTGGGGTCAAGTAAAGGGAGAAACATAGCAAAAAAGATGATTTTGTGGATCCAGTAACAGTCACCTGGCTTTTAAAGCTTTCCAAGATTTCCTAGAAGCTAGAGAGTTGTAATCAACCAAGTCTGAGCACTGGACAAATGCACTGCAGTGTTTGGGTTGGTTTCTTTTTTTTACCTCTCTTTTAATTTAAAAATTATTTGTTGGAGGAACAGACTAAATTAAATCAAATTGCCAAAAGACCACAGGGGAGCTCTACAAGGTCTTTCTTAAACTGAATACATAAACTTTAGCTCCCATTGGCTGGGCAGCTTTGGAGTCTTTAATCTTTGTTGCTGTTTATTTTTCATAGCTGTCACACTCTGTAATTCTAATTATTGGTTTTGTTAGTGGAGTCATGAAGTGTCCTGCTGGCTCAGAGGCTGATGCATGGGAACCTTAAATTGACTGACTGAGTCGTGACAAGTGCATATCACTCCAGTCTCCACAAACTCCTCTGCAGGACTTGAAACAGCCTTGACAATTATTTGGCCAGCTGAAAAGGAGACAGTACCAAAATTAATAAAATGTGTTTCAGTAAAGCAATTTCCTTTGCCTTTCCCTGTTCTACTTCCTTACTTTATTTCACCTTCTGTCCCCTCAGAAGTTAATTTTAAAATTAAAGAATGCATGCTACGTGATACCGCTTTGGGTTTTTAAGTGAGCCTAGAGCCAAAATCAGAGAGGCAGTGGGAATTCAGTTTGACCTTTGCACTTGCCAAGCATCGAGCAAGCACACAGACACTGTGCAGTCACCCAGGTGAGCTGAAGAGGTAGTGTGACATGGCAGATTGCCAAAGGTTGCTGGGTGGACCTGGATCCACCAGCTCAGTAATATGTGATCTGCTATTCCCCTGCAGGCTGTGCACCTTGCAGCGCACACCAAGACTGCCCAGAGGGTGCTGCTTTTTTGGTAGTTTTTTAAACTCCATTCAAATAAAAATATTTCAGATTCTTTTCAGAGTTTCCTTCAAGGAAAAAATCTTATCTAAAACAGTCTTTTACATTTCCTTGCAGACTTGCTGCTACTTATGGGGAGGTTGAAGACTAAGTGTGGTGCAAGGGGAGTGGGAGTTACATGGGATCTTCTTGGGATGACATCCTTTATTGCTGACCCAATACCCAGTAGAGAGGATGAAGGCAGGATGGTGTTGACTTCATGTGAGGGTTCAGCAAAACTGCATTGGACGATGGTGACAATGGGTAAGGGACTTTGCAACTCAGATGATCACTGGATCACAGCTTCACAGTGACCTTGGCATTGATCCCAGCACTCAGCGTGGACATGCTGTTGACTTAGGAGCCCAGCCTTTGCTTTCAGCTGTGGTAGGGGTTGGTATATGCCTGCATGTTGACTTCTGCAAATGCTAACAAGTCCCATAGTCTTACACTGTTTGCTGCCTGTGTTGATGGTGTGCTGCCTTATTTAGGATGCTCCTACTAGTCCAGGAATCAGTACTAGTGTAACAGGCATTTAATTGTCACGTGGAGCTGCTATGACTGCAAGCAGGCAGAACCAGAGATGTAAATCTGAGTGAGTATCTCATCCACAGGCAGTTATTTGCCTCATATATCAGTGTGACACATCAAATGCTTTTAAATACTGATGTGTCTGGATGCAAATGAGTTCTTGCCTGTCTGTACCTCACCTCCTGGCCACAGCATGAAGATATTTGCTAGGCTCAGTCCGTCATACTAAAATTGCCTGGGTTGTCCTGGCTGTCTCTCCAGGTACAGCTATTCAGTCCCATGCGAGTAACTGTAGCCTGCTGTTTTTGCACTTTGCTGCAAGCTTAGCTGCTGGCTCCAACAAATTATCACCCATTCCTGGTACAGAACAGTTTAGCAAAGAGGACTTTACAACAGCTAATGTCTGCATCCATCCCACAGTCCTGTGTCAGGACAAGCAAGATCCCACATTTACACCTGCTCCACTGGCTGTGTGAAGTAGGTTTGTTAGTTATTTTTCAACACTACCAAAGCATTTAAGGATTCTCAAGGATTCTGAGGGTTAACCAACAGAATTCTGGATATCTGCAAAGAACTTTTACCTGAGATTAGTTATTTTGCTTACTTATGTGCTGATCATGAATAGCCCTAGGCAAGCTGTGATGAAGAGCAGGCTGGACAAACAACTAATGCTGCTAATATTGACCCAGAGCTCCATTTAGTTTTGCAACCCCCTTTAAAAGGAAGCAATCAAAAGAAATCACTGTGAGATCCTGAAGGCTGCTTGTTTGTTTTTTCACATGCTGCTCAGCTTGGGAGGTGAAAATACCCAGCAGTTTGATTTCCTCCTTCTCAGACGTTGGTCAGTTCTTGATGGCTTTGCATTTTCAGTGCTGGAAGGGCAATGTTGAAATACATCTCCAAGAGGTCATGAAAAACATTCTGGTTGAAGAAAGTTTGGGACACTTTTTAAAGTTTTTTTTTTTATTATTGTTTTTTTTTTAAAATTTTGCCAGGTCACACTGCTGAGCTTTGTTTTAAGATTTTTTTTTTAATAATTGGGCTATTCCTACATATGATTATCACTCATCACCTCTGGTGATGCACAGATTGTCTAGCAGGTAATTTTCCAGTCTGAAATCTACGAAGTGGTCTTTGGAAAGCTTTTGCAGCACAGTGCTGCTTTCTAGACAGCGGTGTATAAATGCCATTTCCAAGTGTGACTGCTGTTATTATTCCCAGATGTTCCAGTCCTTTAGTTGCCTAAATATAGCTGTTTGTGAGGAGTTTTAGGCTTTCAGGGCAGGAGGTCAGCTTGAAAGGGACTCAGAGTTGTAAAGTAAGCAATTTCTGGATTTTCAGCCTTATCAGCTCTCACTTTGAGTGTGATGGGAAAGCCTTTAAGCTGCTTTTGTCAAGCTTGGGAGATAAAACTGGCATTTCTGGGGTCCATCTCATAGAAAAAAATGCTAAGGTGTGTGTCATTTTGGGTCACAAGCTCCACTGGTGTAAATTTGTCCCACTGTATTGACATAGTAAAGCTAATGTGATTTCCTCTGTAGACTCCTGGCAGCATCAGTAGAAGAATTTTAATTTTAAATGGGAAATGTCAGAAATACAGTCACCTCCCCATCTTGCCACGTGGGGAAGGAGCAAGTCAAGAGATAATGCCTTTTTTGGAGCCAGAGCACTGATATCCTTCATCTGAAGAAACAAGCCTAGGTTGATGTGGGGTCAGCAGCAGAACTTTGGATTTCAGCGAGTCTAAGGGAAAGCTACACCCAATCTGATGAGCTGCAGCTTGATCTTGTGTCACACTTCAATATTTATGTACTGAAGGCTGTTTGTTTAATGGCAAATATTGTCCTTTTCCCATCATGACTGTTGTGTAGCCATCTGTGTTAGCTGGGCTTGCACCTTTTATGTGTCATAAAAATCTGCATATTGTAGTTTGATATGCTGGAGCATAACAAAAAGGTATGTGCAGTGAACAGAGCTGTAGGAAAAATGGGTTGTGATCTTGCATTTAAAGAAGGCAGTGAATGTGTGGAAAAGGCCTTAGTTTTGGCCAACAACCTTATTCTGACTCCTACATTAGAAGAGCACTGACTTTGCCCTTCTTATGTACCTTATTAAATGTGAGCCTGGGCTTTCGTTTTACCCTTTCTTGTCTCATCCCCTTTTCAAGATTTGTCTTTCTTTCTCATTTAGTAGTCATTCTCTAGTTTATTTTAAAATCTCTTTTCATATGACTGTAACTGGACACTTCCTACCTGACCCTATCTCTTCCTCTTGCATCTTCCTGTGAAATGAGGCAACTTTTCACCTATAAACCAAGAAGAGTTAACCAGGAGCATCTGGCAGAATCACATACTTTTCACTCAAAAGGTTATGACAAACTTTCTATTTTCTACAGAAAGTGCACATTTTTTGTATGCTCTAAAAATTTCACTTACTCAAGGATCTGACTTCTGTCCAGAAAAATAATTCTGACAAATTTTCTCAACCAGCCCTAATTTTTCTTCATCAGGAATTTTCAACAGTCCTAATTTTTCTTCATAAGGTTTTTATTTTCTCCTCCACAATTTCTCTTTCTGTAGCCTCTTGAGCAAAATAAGATCCCTATAAACATTTGAGCACTAGATGAACTTTCCAACCTATGGTATTTGGGTGGATTAAAAATAAGGTGAAATAAGTTTGCTGGTGCCCTACTTTTGACAATCCTGGCCTACATGCTTCCTTTATAGGTCAGTAAAAGCCTTGTTATATGTTTGTAGAGTCAGCAGAAAAAGCTGGCTTTCCTCATAGCCTGAACCAGTGCAATCGTGAAGCTTTCTGAAGTCACTGAGATAAAGACCAGGCCCTGAGAGAGAGCACAAAAAATACACTTAAATGCATGGCTCTGGCCCTTGGATACATCAAAATATTTTTAACAAAGTGATAAAGGGAAAAAATAGAATCCTGCACCTCCGTCGGGACCACACCGGACAGCTCAGCCTTGCTCTAGGCTGTAAATGCTGCTGTCAGGGATGAATTCTGGTGTGTCCCCATCTCAGCAGAACATGCAACACCCGTGTCTGAAGCCCCGCCAGCGAGGCCACCTGAGAAGTGTGCCAGGCTGGGGAGTGAGGAAAGGCTGTACAGCTCTTTCTCCACAACAGAGGGCAAGGTTCCTCCACCCCTCCTCTGCCTGTGAGCTGTCAAAAGGTATCTACATATGTGAATACTTTTAGGTCAGTAGCTTCCTTCTAGCTGGTATCTAAGGACCACAGGTTTGATTACAGTGTGGGATATGCCTGTAATACTTCCAGGGTATTGTGCAGTTTTCAGCCTGTCTCTCTTTTATCTTGCTTGAAGAGCTTAATCTGGTTTCACCACGTTTCTTTTTCCAGCCTTGGTTTTTTCTTGCTTGCAGGGTATTGTTGCTCAGGGGAGCTGGTAGGAGAAATATAACCTAAGATGGAGAAATGTGTATCGTCTATTTTAAATAGACTTACTCCCTGGGAGAAAATCAGTCCCTAGTCAGTAAAAACAGTTTCTAGGGTCACAAGATGAAAAGAATTTCTCCGGGAGAAGATTCCTGGTAATTTAATTACTACTAACTACCATCCAGCACTGCCAGCGGAAATGGTTGTAGTTTTCAGCTGACTTCCTGTAAAGACTGAATGGGGCATGATGGTAAACTTAATATATTCTGCCTTAGTCATTAGCGTTTGTGTTCAACTTTGCAGCCTTTAATGGGAGCTCTGTGGCTCTGTGCTCTCTAGTAGCACTGGTTTCCATGACAGCTTCTGTGTCAACTATTTTTCACACATGCTTTATGACTTATTGTACAGCACGTGTTGTTTAGTTTCACAGCCCGTGCTACAGTTTTCAGGAAACCTGTGACTCTTTAACATCTACATTGCAAGAAACAATCGCCAGCCGTGAGGAGTGAGAGAGAACAATGAGCAATCCATATAGGAAAGGTGGAGAAAGCACACTGGTATGTCAAAAATTTGGATTTGTCACACCAGAATACAGCTGGAAGGAGTGACAGGCTCAGGAGCATGTGTGAGGCCTTGGGCTGGAAGGAGCTGATTGTTAGTGATGCTTTGCTGCTGCTTTGTGAAGTCTCCAGCATGAGATTTTGAACTTCTGTCATATTCTCTGAACCCCTTGTCTAGCACTGCCTGAGGCTCTCTCTTGTGCATGCCTTCTTTGTTCCCATGCCCTGTGTGTCCTCTGTGAAAAGCTGCTCACTCATGCCAGAAAGACATTTCTAAAATTACCAAGGAGGAGCTGTGCCAGGCGGGTACTTCTATGCACGCGTGTGAGTCTTGCTGGGTGAGTTTTACCGGGTGAGTCTTGCTACCCCAGATGAGCTCTCACCATGTCAATGCTGGGAAACCTCTCCTGGGAGCAGGAAGGCACCCAGCCATGTTCCTCTTCCCCCCAGCACATGGGCAGCTTGGGAAGGACAGCTGCTGCAGCTTCTTCTGGGAGGTTCCCCTGCTGAGAGCCTCCCCCTGAGCCCACGGCAGGTGGGCCTGGTGGGGGTATGTGGTGGCATCTCTGGCAGAGGCTGCCTTGGAGACTGTCAGGGTCTGAGCAAGGCACAGGCTGCGCTGTGTCATCACAGCTGAGCACCACACTTGCTCTCCAAGGATGACGTACCAGAAAATGGAGGTCAATGAGAATTTACCTCAACAGAATATGAGGAAAGTAAAAAGGCAAGCCTGCAATGAGGCAGCGAGCCCGGGGTGGGTGTACGTGCTCTGCCTGAAATAGAGCAACCAGAATTGGAAACTGTCCTTTGGCCAAGTCCTTCAGAAAGGAGCTTACCAGAGCAGCGTGATGTGCAGTGGCCCTTGCTGGGCTGGAAGGGAAAGCCTGCCTCTGACTGCTGCCTCCCTCAAGGAGCGCCCAACAATTAGTTCTGCAGCAGGAAATAGGTGGGAGATTAACAAAGGGTTTGTTGCTGAGCGGATTGTGTGGCCCCGTCAAAAGGAGCTGTAATTCCCACCCAGCCTGATTATTTTTGCCATGGACAAGCCCTGTTACTTGCTTCTCCTTTCAAATAAGGTTAACACCTTCAAAAATTCGGAACTTGCTAGAGACTTGGAGTCTGCTGGAGAGAGTGGTTTCCGCCTCCCCTGGGGATTTCTGCACAGTGTTAGGAGTTGGCAGGGTTCAAGGTTGGAAGGGATCCTAGTCTTTAGACTGAGAGGGGGACAAAGACAACTGACAAAGAGCAGCATTCCTGCTGGGGATGGGCTCATTTGTCATCTGCCAGGTACCTATTAGATCTTGCAGTCCCTAGGAGAAAATTTGTTAAAAAATGAAAAGCTTTCTGGTGTCTGAAGATCAGTGGAGCCTGGTGCAGGAGATTTTGCCTGACCAACTTCAGATAACTTAAAAATGTAGAAGTTGCAACATAAATCACTTAAAACCCAAGAGCCAGTCAGGAACTGTTTTGCACCCAAAACTGTGTCCTACTCCCTGGCAACCATAAAGCCTCGGTTTTGTGTTCCCCAAGTCCCGTGCTACCAGACTTGCTGCTGGCCCAGCACCAGAGGAGAGGTGTAATTTCTGTGACAACTGTTTGTGGTTAAACATGGTCTTTGAGATGTCCTGGGTCTTCCAGTGAGCCTGCAGCCCATGCTGTCTCTGCCTCCATGAGACATCCATGCCCTCCTGTTAAACCTTTGTCCCAGGTTTGGAGAGCCTGAGGGTAAAATGGGTCCCATAGGCACTGGAATTCACATAATTTATGCTAAATCTTCAAAGTCTGTGTGGCAGACCCTCCTGGACAGATGGACCAGGGAAACTCTATTCACCATTCCTGCACTAAGGTTGGGAGCCCAAAATCATGTGTGGCTGCAGTTCCACCCAGACAGAGCTGTTTATTTTTGAAGCAGCTGGGAGATGCTGTGAGAGAGGTGGGTAAAATTCAGCTGGGATTATTTTTAATACCCTGTGTCTAGAGGGAAATTCAGAGTTCCATTTGATTAGAGCTGCTTTGTGTTTGCTTATATTGTGTGGAATCCTGCCATTTTCTGTACCTTCCCATCCATTTCCACTCTCCTCTTTTGGCTGCCCCTCAAAATGCTCAGTTTGGGGCCAGGACCTTGTGGCAGGTGATGCAATGTGCCTGCTCAGCAGGAGGACCCAGTCCCTCTCCCCTCCATACTCTTGTGAGCTGTCTTTATGGCTTGCTCCCCATCTGCCATGCAGGATGAAATCTGCCTTCTAGCAAGTAATTCATCACTGTACTTGGTGACAACACAAAGCTCTCCTGTTGAGGTATCTGAGTGCGTCCCCTGGCTGAGATACCTCTTTACACAAAGCTTGGGGAATTAAGCTGTGTTACAGTATTTATACTGGGCTGTAGCTTTGCTCTGGACACTCTGCCAGTCTCCAGAGTGAGTCAGTAAGCGTGGAGTCAGCAAGCAGGCCATGCTGAACGGTGGAGGACCTATGTTTGCCTCCTCACTCTGCCTCCGGCCTGTGCAGGACTTGGGTTGACTCACTTTGACTGCTCTTGGCCTTTGGTTCTCCAACTGTAGAGTGAGACTGACAACACTAACCTGCCTCTTAGGGATGCTGAGGAGGTAAAGACAATGCTGGCATGGCTTGCTGTTATTTACTATGCTTACTGTTAAGGAAAGCCAAGGAAATAGTAGCTGGGAGTTGATGGACAGCCAGATTTTCCCTTCACTCGCACCTCCACCTTCTGAAACCACTGGGATGTCACCACAACCTGATACTTGTAAGCCCTTGAGTGTGTGTGTATGTGTGTGCGTGTGTGTGACACCACAGCATCTCTCTTACTGGATTCAAACCAGATGTTGAGATGACAATTTGATCCCCTCCTGCTCTAGCTGAGCTGAGTGGGTGGAATCTGGGCTGTAGCTCACAGCGGAGTGTCCAGCCAAGAATCTCCAGGCCTTTCTCTGACATAACAGGACCCCCTGGAAGTTTGGGAAATGTTGCTGTATCAATGTGCAGCTGGAGAAGCCAAAGCCCCTGAAGCAGAGCAGGCATGCTCAGAACTGGACAAGCTGGAGCATGGTCTGTAAGCCTCTCTTCCCTGGCCTGACCACCAGATGGAGACGTCCCTCCCAGAGTTGTGAAAAATGCAGGTATTCATGAAAATACATTTCCCACTGGTTTCTCAAGGACCTGCCAGTGAAAGTGCAGACATTCTTCCCAGTGGTTTCACAACGAGTCGTATCTGGAGAGTGGTATGGGAAAGGGATTCTTGGTTTAGTAACAGGTTTTAAGGAGCAGCTTTTAGAATTCCTCAGTTTGAGCTGTCTCCGTTTACCAAGTACCCCTCTCCCAAGTACAGGACAAATAGTAGCTTGGTTCAGAGATCCTGAACATCTCACTTTCTACTGGTTAAGGATGGTCTGCAAGTCACAAGTTGCCCAGAGGTGACCACACTTGCAACAGCACTCATGCAGCTCTAACAGAGTACACACACACTGTGGCACAAGATTGATGACATCTCTAAGGCCCAGAACAGCTCATTTTCAGCCAGCTCCACCCTGCAGTTTGCTTCACTCTGCCTCAGAATCAAGGATCATAAATAGGGATTTGTCTTTGCCCCAATACTTAATTTTGCTTAGATAAGAATTTTTGATTTTGGAGTGGGGAAAAACAAGGCAAAAGTATTGTTTTGTGACTTCAGCTGTGCCTGGTGCTATTGTACCTCACTACTTCAATGTACATTTGACCTTGCTTTTTCTCCCTGGGTTCATTCTTCAAGTAGAAGGGTATTAATGATTTTGACTTCAATCCAGTTCTCCCATCCCCCTTTCCCTCCTTTTTCCAAAGAACTGACAATGAGATCAGACAAAAACTCTGAATCAGTGTCCACTCATACACTGGTATGTCTGTTGCTAATGTTTTGCAGAGCTCCAAGCTGAGATGGTTGAAGTTGCTCTGAGTCACTGCAAGAGGATGTGCAGCTCTGATCCTTTGAGGAGCAAATGCTGGAGGTGCTTTGCCTCTTGAAGACCAAGAGTAAGCAGTGATAAATTTGCAAATTCCATCTGTTCCTATGAAAGGGGAATCTTTTGGGCATTCAGGAATGTGTTTGGGTTTTAGGGTTAATTTTGCTCCTAAGACAAGGAGAGAGTTCTCTAAAAGTGATGTCTGAGAGTTGAGATTGGGGATCAGGGGCTGTGCAGACCATTTCCCTAGCCAGAGGTGAATGGGTGTTAGTGGAGGCACACACAGTGTCCCAAAGGGCTGGGTCACTGCCAGCATGGAGCTTGCTTTCACTGACATGTTAGCTGGAGATCCTTTAAAGTCATTGACATGTGGATGTGATGGAGACCCCAATATCAAATCTCTTTTCCCACTAGTTATCTTTTTGCTGTATTCTCATGATGGGCAGATTTGTCAAAGGAGAAGAGATGGCTCAAGGGGCTGCAGCTGTCCCCTCTCCCAGCTCTCCTGACTGATTAATGCAATGCTCATCCTGGAAGACCAGTCATACAGTAGCATACTTTCCCCATAGCCAACTAAAGACAGAACACATGCTCAAAACATCTATACTTCTCCTTTCTTGGAAATGGTGTGTAACTCACAGCCTTAAAATACTAGCTGGAAAGTTGTTCGGGTTTTTTTCCCTCTATTTTTTTTCCTGTTGACAATGCCCATTGGCAAAAATCCATCAAATAACAGATGAGGTGATGAATGCAGCTGGAGTTCAGCTCTAGGACTTAAGTTCCCCCGTGTTTGCCTTTGGGTCCTAGGGGTACATGCGTGTCTGTAGGAGGAGTAATATTCTATAGAAGTAGTAATATCTTCCCAGCTTCTGAGGGATCTCAAAGTGCTTTGAAGCCTGAAAATAACAGAAAACTATTATGTTCAGGAATTACTTTCACATTACTTTTACTGTTGAAAGGCAGCCCCACCACTGGGACACAGCAGGGCAGCCTATTTATTGTCAAGGTTGTGCAGCAAAGCAGGGTACAAAGGGAACTGAATCACCAGCAGGAATGTGGAATGGACTAGACAGCACTTCCCTAATCATTACATGGCCAGGATATCAGTGTTGGTGTCATGCTACTCACACATGTCAAAATAAGTGCTTAAGACCTTGGCCAAAGGCAGATGCTTGAGGTGGTACAAATCTCCAAGTGTTAGGCAGGATCCTGTAGGTTTGAAGAGGAATGGAGTTTTGCTCCTGATTTGTGATACAGTCAGGGCACTTCAGCTGTGCAAGAAGAATTATTCAGAAATTATTTGGGAAAACACGCTGCTCATCCGTGTTGGACATCTCTAGAAATGGGGTCATGTGGGAGACATGAATAGATCTGAATATGCAGTGTCCTGGTCCAGCAAGGCTGCAGATTTTTTTTATTCTCTTCTCTTAATTTCTAAATGGGATTTTCCAAATACTGTAAAGTTCTGGGTTACTGTCAATGTTCTCAAAACTCCTTGTATTTGGCTCAAAATCCAAGACAGGGCATACTAGAACTTCGCAGTATGACAGAGTGCCTCCCTAAGGTCCTGCCTGCTGAGGAGGAACTAATCACTACAGAAAAAGACTTTGTGGCTGAGGCTTTAGGAGTAAGGAAGGAGTCATGGTCAGACCAGTAGAAGAGAAGGACTGAAACCCTGAGTTCAATGCTCAAAGAGGTCAGCTTTGCTACTGACCTCTGAGGTGGCTTTGAACAAGTCACCTGTCTTTCATTGTGCCTCGTGCCTCATGTGTCCCCCCATCCCAAAATATTAATGACTTCATCTCTAAAATGTTTTGAGATCGAAGCATGATCTGAGTATTGTTATTCAGTTGCTGGTGGCACCGGAGTTTCAGAACAATCTCTTAGTATAAACATCCACCTCATTAAGCTGAAAAGAAATTCTCTCACACTTCTCCTGCTGGGTAATAAACCATTACACTGGTTGGGTTTTAATGTAAAAATTAATTATTTCCTTCCTGTTCTACTTCCGGAATCTGGAAAATTCTTTTCTTAAACATTCCATGTAAATATAATTCTTTTAAAAAATAATACACATGGCTTAAGTCATCATAAGCACAATGGTTATTGTATATAAAAGAATTGGGGCACTATTTTATAACTAGGTAAGGGCTATATTTAAGAAACTGTATAATCACATTCAAATTTGCTGATGTTAAAAATGTCAGGTGCCCCCAGGGAAGGTGAAGAGGGTGTTCTAAGGGCCATGAGTGACTGAAGAGAAGTCTCATAGAAGTATTGAAATACAATATGGAATACATTTTATTAAAAATAATAAAAAATGTAACATTGTTTCATTGTTTCCTGCCCTTGTGATCCCAAAGACTTACATTGTCCTGATCTGTACTGTAGTCCCAAAGGACTTTCAAAGGTCTTTCATAGGAAGCAAACTTTTACTTATTGCCTGCAGTATTATGGAGGGTGTTTGGGGTGTGGGAAGGACATTGCTGGGGGTACATTTTCTGGAAGCTCCACCTAGCCATTCTGGCCACCTCTGTGGTGGAGAAAACCCTTTCCTTTTGAAGGCCAGGGCACCTCAGATAAAATGTCATGGCAAAGCGACAAGGAATGTCAAAATTGGAGCATAATGTGTAATTCATGCTGAAAGAGAGACCAGGCCATGGGGGCCTGGTTCAGAGTGAGCTGGTGCTGGGTTTCTCTCTCAGAGAACAATCATATCTATCCCAGGAGAATTAAGATCAAAAGTCAAATGTCTGTGTGAGGAGGGGAGAGTTTTATGTGCCTCCAGGGGCCCTTTAGTTCTGACCTGTTGTGGATATGTGTGGTGCAGACACTCATTGTGCAGACCAGCTCTGTGGCTCAAGTCAGTCTGAAACCTTGTGGGTTTGTTTCTGGAGAGCTGTACAGCCACTGATAGTGGCCACAATGGCTGAAGCGATTTCAGCATTGTCTGTGAACAAAAGGACCCCAAGGAAACTAGATGATGGCTCCCAGTGGACCCACTGCTTGTGTGACTCTGCAGTGGTGTGGCATGGGAGCGCTGCTGGGGCTGCTGGGCAGCCTGCCAGAGCCCAAGAGGAGCTCAGTGGATCAGCAAACCCTAGAGGAGCGCATCCTTTAGCAACTGAAATGCTGTGCCGTGTCTCCTGGTGGTGTGAATGGCCTCTCTGTGTGAGCCCAAAGTGTGCCACAGGCTCTGTCCTGCCTAGAGAAGGTACAGCTTTCGCTTGAAGCTTTCACCTGTGGCCCTAGGACACCACTCTCCAAAAGTTATGTTGGAAACAAGGTTCTCAACTTTCTGCTCAGCTTGAACATCCCATTGCAGTAATTTCTCTGGATTTGAACTACATTAAATAGTATTTGATGCCAGACTGGCTCTGTCCTGTCCTGTTCAGCATATATGTCTCCTAGAGTGTCTCACAGAGGTGTGCCTGCCTGCCATTCAGTGCAGCTTAAAAGGCTCACTCCTACAGAAGTGCTTTGGGTTTATTTCACTTCTAAGCAGCCAGCTGCAAAAACAGTGTTTGGGATTATAGTCATAAAGCATCAGTGGAATTAAATTGTTAGAAACACTCCACTCTTTAAATAGAAAACCCCACACTCATCTGATGTGCAGTTGGCATCATTTCTAAAGGATGAACTTTGCCCCAAAATCATGAACAAGACTAGGGCAAATGAAACTTCCAGTTTGGAGTGAGTCCAACTTAGGCTGTAACCAAATCTGAATTAAGTTTTTGTGAGAGTAACTCTTACTCACCCAAGGAGCTCTGTTCACTTCAGTGGCATTGCTAACGTGATTATGGGCTGCAAAATTGAGTGTCATGTATATGATTTGCAATTTGTGGAGAGAGGCCCCTGGAAAAATTTCATCTTCTTTAACTTCAATTAAGTCTGGCAAGATCCGTTTGCTTCAATAAAAAGACCAGACCACAGAGGGAATTGGTGAAATAATCGTGGGCATTCCCTACCACACATCGCTGCATGTTAACAACACTTTGCTACATGCATCACTAATCTTTGGGTGGTGGGCTGGAGAGGGGCCTGGAAAAAACAATCAGGGATTTTAATTAACAGGCACTTTGGATGGGGAAAATAATATGTTTATGTAATAATATACAACAATTTTGTTTGATTTAAGGTTTATAGATATTTTATGCCTTAGGATCTATAATTCTTTAGCATTTCCAGGCAATTAGTAGGCCTCTTGTAAATCATAGCAGAATTGCTTGAAAATTCCTAGCAGTTGGCTGCAGAAGAAGACACCCTCAAGGCTGCAGCAGCAGCAGAGACATACAGAGCATCAACATCTCCCTCCCCTGCAGCTGCCTCCCGCACTGAATTAGCTGTTTGCTGGAAGCTGCAGGACTAGGAGGGTGTCCCTGGCACTTCCCTGAGCTGCCCTCCCTGGGGGCATTCTCAAGGCCTGGTTTGCTAGTGCTTGATTTTCTTCCAAGTCACACACTGGTGAGGTGTCTGCTGGGAGACCATGGCCTCTGAGCAAAGCTGAAGAGCTTGGGGGTGTTGAGTCACAGGCACCCATGGATGCATCTGGAATGGACACTGCTATCCCCAGCAGTTTGTGTCATGCCTCTCTTGGAGGTTGTTTCCAGAATATCTGGCAAAGCCTTTAAGCCACCCAGGTTGCAGTGGCAGCAGCCTCTGAGAGAACAGTAAAGGGAAAGGTGAGGACCCAATCAGTCACCCCAACCCAAGAGCTGCTGCTTCTGAGTCTTCCAGCTCTCACCACAGGTTTCAGGGGTGGTGGAGGATACACAGACACCTCACTAAGGTTATTTTCTGCATTCTTAACTTCAGCTGGAAAAGCATCTAGGGACTGTGGGTACATAGAAGAGCATCCTCTGAGGGTTGGTTGCTGGTTTGGGATGAAGAGGGTTAGATACTCGCAGCATAATTTGCATTGCAAAAGTCAATAGCTGTGTTTTTTGGAGACAAAAGTTTTTACTTATAGTTGAGGACATTTACAGGTTCCATATTAGCATAAACTGCAATGAGCAAGCTTCCTCCTTCTCCCAATCCCCTGAATGTAGAGTTCAGAATGACTAAGTCACAGGAATCTCACTAGATAAATCTGGGAGACCAAAGTCTGGGAGAGGCAAAAAAGCTGGACTCTAAGTCTTTAAAAACTAACTAAATCTACAAAAGTGTTTGTTTGTGGACAGATTTGGCATGGATCTGTTTTATACTGTCCCGGTTTGGGCCAATTTCAAGGAGAAAATGTCCAAAAGGACGTCTCCTCAAAGCAAAGCAGGGCACTGCTGCCCCTCCCCCACCAGGTTCGGGAAAAGAAAACTATTCCCTGGAGGAATGTGAAAGACAGAAAAAGAACTATTTATTAAACACACACACATAGGAAAACAACAACGATGCCAAAAACCCCAAATCTCTCTCACTCTGGAGCGGAAAACCCGGAAAATTTGAGTCCTCACTGCAGGGGGGTGGTCTCTCTCCTCTTCCTTGGAGCTGGGTCAAGGTGAGTGCCCCACTCCAGGCCGGGGGAGGGTCCCCCGGTGGAGCCCAGACGCTCCGGTGATCTGAGCAAGTCCAGAGGAGAAGAAAACAAAGCCAAGTTTTCTCTCCGTCTCTCTCCAAGGAAAAAGGAGCCGAAAAGCCGGGTGGAAAAAAAGCAGGCAGCGTGCTTCCTCCACACTTCTCCCCACACAGCCGAACGCAGAGCAGAGCGACCTTGAAGCACAGATTGTTTTGAAAAGTTCGCCCGGCCGCTTCTCTCTGCTCTCCCAGGCTCAGTTTAAAGGCACAGGACTCATGTTTGGGCATAGAGCGATGGTAGGGGATACACATGACATGGTCACCCCAAGACATATACCCACTTGCCCTGGAATCTGGCTCCTTGAGTTGCCTCTCTACGAGTGGGTATGGAGATAAATGGAAGGGGAAGGTTTAAGAGAAATTGCATAATAATGAGGACATTTGCAATCACAGGATGAGTCTTTCTGCCTTCTGAGGGTCCAACAGGAGAACTATGACTCTGAATTGTCTCTTGCCTATTAATAAAAAGTGCCATTCTTTCCTGTTGCAGTTCAGCTTTACAGGTGTCTGACCCGGGGCAGTCTTGATTCCAGTTGCTGGGATATGGATTTCACGTGAGAATGTAGCTCTAAAGAAGTGTTGACTTAGAGGCACTGGTGAAAATGAATTAAAATGGCATTCTTACACAAACACAACAGAACAGCCTCGTGATACTTTTCATTCTCCTCTACTGTTTGCTTAGGATAACAGGAATATTACAGAGAGCAGATTGTCTCCCCATCATCATATTGTGTCTGCATTTCTGCTGTAAACCCCATTTTGACCTTTCCTTTCTGAGGCCATAGTTTCCTGAGAGCTGGATTAAGTTGCCCTGGCTGCATGCCACTGTTTTCTGTCCCCAAAATCTCTTCCTTCTCCCTTTCCTTTGTGCCAGCACAGCCCTTTGGATGTCCCTGTGGAGGAGTGGACCGGGAAACTGATCAGGATTAAATATTATATAATGTTTCCTGGGCTAAACCCCTCCTCTCTGCTTTCACCAAAACTTTCCTCTATCCAAGTTCAACATCTTGGATAGACACTGTAAAAATTGGATGTTTTCTCTCAAGAGAAATCTGCATATATCACTATTAGTTTTCATTCCATAATACTGTCTAGAATCGCGGCTACAACAATTCCAAGTTGGGGGAAAGAGACCAGATAACTCATTTCCCATAGAATGTTAGGAAAAATGTGGAATGAAAAATCTCAAAGCAGATGAGGTGTGCAGTCTGAAAAGCATTTAGGTGTGATGCACCCCACTTTCTATAGGGGCTGGGAGGCACCAGGGCCACAGGCAAAGGAGCACTGAACTGACCTGGAGCAGAACACTGCTGCTTGGCTGACCAGGACAAAATGTTTCCATTTCAATTTAAGCAGCCCAAAGTGTAATAGTCAGCTCTCAGTTAACTGCGAGTGGATTATCTGTGTTGAAAAAGAACCTTTTTTAAACATTGTATCATGTGAACAGCTGGATCTGGAAATGAAGTTTGTGGCTTTTCCTTGGCCACCAAGAAGCCTTGGTGCTGTAAAACACATTGGCTTGCTTAACTGTGAAATTGTTCAGTCTGTCTTCTGATAACCCACAACTGCGGAGCTTTTTGCATCGCTGCGAAGTATCACAGGATCTGTTTACTCTGGTGTAAAGCCCCACCTATGGGAATGGGGCAAATGAGGGAATTTCAGGTCCTCTTAAAATACATAAATGAGCTGTGATAATACATAAAATAGAATAGAATAGAATACAAGGGGAACTCCAAAGCAGGAACTTAAAACATTTGCGTCAGAAGGAAGATGAATATTTGAATTGTTTTAAAATGTCCCAGTTTTTGGAGGAGGGTGGAGCAGAAAAGCTATCTCAGTCTGATTTTGATCATCAGGATATCAGTAATAATTCATGATCTGAGGAGAACAATGTGACTTATCAACTATCTGAATGAAAGTTCAGATACACACAGAAGTTAGTGTGTGATGGTACAGCAGTATGTGCCAGCTCAGCTGCAGGGACTGTGTGTGTGTCTTTAGTCCTAAGTGGAAAATGTGATATAATTTCAGTTAGCTTACCCCCCTAGAGAAAGAGGATATTGAGCTAAAATTAACAGATTCATAGCTCATTGCCAGAAGGGACCATTATGATAATCGATCTGACCTCATGCATAACAAAGGTCACAGAAGCTCACCCAGAAATTCCTTCAACCAGGCTATAAATTGTACCTTTTTTTCTTCTTTAGACGACATTAAAGATATGCAGTCTTTAAGCAAAGACTTTATGTGTTGAAGAATTTATGAGGTTTAATTTTTTCCTACTTGGATATCCCTCTGGTAAAGTCTGCAAATTCTTAACAGAGGAATTAAGTTTATTTTCATGTTGCTTTTGATTTTTTAATTTAAATTAAACTTTCAGGCAGAAATATTTTGCCCTGTTGCTAATTTTTATTTATAGGACATAAAATATTTCTGCCTAGCACTGGAAATATATATATTTCATCATGTTTGCATCAAGGAAGCTGTTTTGCTGTGGTTGATGGTGGAGCCATAGCAGATTTTCAGTGACCAACACTGATGTTAAAATAAATATATAATAAGCATATACTGATAAAGTCCCTGGTTGCTAAAATGGCCACAAGAAGTGAATTACTGAGCCAGTTCATGGGAATCTTGTAATGCAATTGGCTGGAAGAGGAAAGTGAAGCAGAGAAAGAAATTACCCTCTCTGGACAGGTCAGGTTCACATGCAAAAGGTAAACCTTCCACTACCAATGGGTGCAAGGGTGTTGTAAAATACATGAAGGTTGTGAAACTAAGAAATCACAAGTTGTAACAAATTCCTGAAAAAAAGTGTAGCAGCTTGCAAAGATAAATGCATAACACTGGTTTTATGTTTGTTTATGTACCTATTTTATAGCAGCACGTGAGGCCAAATGTGCATCGACCAGGTCTATACTACTGCATCAGAGGTGAATCTCATCAGTAATTTTTATATTGACAACAGTCTCTAGACTTTGAAAATTTTGTTACCAAACCTCCCCAAACCCAAAAACCTAATCCCAAACAAAAACCCCAGAGTTACATGTGGAAAGGTGTAGGTTGAAATGACAGGACAGCATCCCTGCAGCCGGACCGACACATGGGCCCTGAAGGAAGTAGCCAGATGCCTGAAGGACCATGGTGGCTGCCCCCACCTGGGTTCTGGCTTTTCTGTGAACTTGTGGTGTGACCTTGGGCATGATGGCCAGTTCCTGCATGGCTGGGTGCTGCTTTGGTGGCAGACAACCTTCTGATCCATGCACTGACTTAGGTGCTTGAGCCATCTTGGACCAGTGTGGCTCAGCAAGGAGTCACAGACCTGCCACGGTGGCTTGGAGCTCTATGTGACCTGGGAGACAGCAACAACCTGCAGAGAGCAGCATTTGGCCAGAGTTATGTTGCTGGTGATTCCTGAGCTGAACAAGGTGGGCTCAGGTCTGTCTTTGTTTTGCTGTAGTCACAGAGAAGAGTGCAATGTGCCCATGGCAGAGCTCTCAGCAAGATTTCATGGCACAGGGATCATCTTTACAAGATGCCGTGTGGTGCCCAGCAGAATGGAGCTCCAGTCTCAGGTGGGGCTGTAGACACAAGCCTAATCTGGGTAATAACAGCTTGGACTGTGAGTTCATTGAGGTCTGTGAATCAGTGCTGAACAGAGATGCTTTCACCCTTCCACTGACTTGTCTTCTCTCCCAAGACTGAGAGGACAGCAAGGGCTCATCCCAGTAAAATCTCATTTCTGACCACAGGACATCAGCTGTGCTCTCTCCCATCCTCTGAAAAATAACATAGGCACTGGAAAATGACCCAGCATTAAACAGCATCACAGTGCTGGAAGCCTTTTCCCACTCCCAATTTTATGACCTTAATTAACACAGGCCAATCCATAAATCAGATCAACACCAGGAGATAACAATGAATCATGCAGAAGGCAGCTTTAATAGGAGCCTAATCCTCCAAAGAAGTGGACAGTACCGGCATTTTAAGTGCATGTGTGAGGTTGAAAGGGAACAGATGTCCAACTGGAGCTGCTGCTGGCAAGGGTAAGTCTGCAGGGCTGTTGCATTTCCACAGAGAAACCTGTTTTGACATCTTAATGGCAAGAGTGTCTGGCAGCAGACGATGGAGTGGTGATAAATGCTGCTTCTCTCCCCGGGTGATTGCTGGGCAAGATGGGGATGCTCTCAGGTTCAGCATATCTGGCAGAACGCCGTCACCACCTCGTCGGGGTGTTGAGCAGGTCGGGGCAAGAGGGAAGGAAAGCTGTAGGAGTGACTGTCTGAAGAGCATGAGAAACTGAAAAGGAAATGTAGATGGAAAGGAAGAATTTCAGGCTTTCCCACCATGACTTCAACTGGTAACTTGCCAGAAGCCCAGCACAGAGTGCGTACAGAGGAGCAGACAGAGACTGCCTTCTGTAATACAGCCGAGGAATGACAGCAGGATTGGCAGGCCCCGGGACCAGCTGGCCCTTACTGACAAGCTCCCTGTGTGTGGGGTGGCTGGTCTTCCTGCAGGGCCTTCTGTGGCTGTTCCAGCTGGGAGAGCCAGCAGCCCACAATTAGGATATCAGGGCTGCTTTCAGCTAGTTTCCTGCTCCCAAACTTGAGTACCTGCTGGTTAAGTGTTCTGCTTTGAGAAGTGAGACAGCAAAACTGTGCGGTGGTTACTACTGCACAGAAAGCCAAATTCACATGCACCCCCCTGACTGGTAAGATATTCCTTTCCAGCCACCTGCCCTATGAATCCAACTGTAATCTGAGAATCAAGCTTGCTGGTAACTTGCACACAACCAATGCCTTCATCTTAATAGACAGATGGCATGCCAGTGCCTAGGCAGGAACAGTCTCCAGGTCGCCTGCTCCTGGGCTAGCTAACTCATTTGCACAATTTAATGTGTTTGGTTGTGTGGGGCTAAATGAAAGAGCAGAGTGGAAATGTATTCTGGAGAGAACTGCTGCAGCTCTACTTTTCCTGAGAGGCACATCAGATTTTGTGGAGAATCGTCACCCCCTTAATGAAGAGTAATTGATGGGTCTGAAGAGGGACCTCAGAGTGCAAACTCTTCCAGTTCTGGGACTGTAAGGCCCTTCTGTGTGATCCTTCACACAGATGCCTCTGTCCTGCTGAAGCAGAGGCCATGAGGAGCCATTTCCATTGTAATCAGCATCTTGGTGCTCTGTTCAGCAGACTTGGAGGGTGTCCAGCTCCTGCTCTTCCTGAGCTGTAGTCATTGATGTAACTGGTGCAATGGAAAGGAAACCTTATTACAACTGGGGGCCATTCCAGTATTCCATCAGGGCCTTCACAGTATTCTGCATATCTGCAGTATTTCCCTTCCATAGCTGTGCTACTCTTGGGTAAAGCAGGGGTGGAAAAGACAGAAGACTGTGTGCAGTATATTGTGGGAGCACTGAGCTGGGACATCTCCAGGTCTTCACAAGGGGCTGCTGTGACCTCACTCTGTGAAGCATCTGTGACTTCTTTAAAGAATGAATCTCACTGATAGCTGAAGGATGAATATCCCCTAGAGCTGGAGCAGCAAGTGTTTTTTTGAGGCCATCACTTAGCTAAGCAGTTACTGAGTGTAGTAAATAGACACACTGGGAACAAAAAGGATATATTTTAATTACATCAAAATTCAGATCTAGCTGCAAGAGAATTGCTCTCGACTAACTTGCCCATATGAAAACATTTTCACCTTTTTATTTAATTTTAAGTGTAGGTCCATCTAAATGAGAATTTCCATTTTGAAAACAAACTCTGACCTAAATATAATTAAAATTAAAGAAAATGTTACCTTTTTTTGGGTCCAACCTATTTAACATAATTTTTCCAGTATCTGTGAAGCTCCTTTAAAGATATGACCTGGTCTAGAATAAGAGAGATAAGCACTGGAGTCTCTTTACTGTCCATAATATGAAGCACAATATGTAAATGTATATAGACTCCATGAGGATGAATACTTTGGATTTCCAGTTTGTTGCTTTGTAAGGCTTCAGGAAGATACAAATGCAATAACGAAGCTAAGACCCAGGCTTTGTAGAAACCTCAGCGAAACTTTCAGCCACTGGTTCTCTCACAAAGACCTCACTCTATTCTCTGTGGTGAATATTTGGCATCATGAATCATTGCACAGTCTGCTGGCCAAAATGGCCCATAGCCTGATCATCCAAAGGCAGAGCCATGCAGCTGTCCCTGCACACATCTCTTAGAGGATTGAATGCAGCTGGCCCCAGCCACCCTGGGAATCACGGAAGCCAGGCGCACAAGCCACCAACTGCCTCTGCTTGAAACTCCACCCTGCAGGTCTGTATTTCAACCCACAGCAGCATCTGCACTGCCAAGGTCCTTGCCCTGTCTGAAGTCCCTTTGGGCAATCTTCTAACCGTTGCCCTGTGGTGCCAGGTATCTCACAGAGGGATACTGCTACACAGGTGGGTGTGCAGAGCTCTATTTTTCTTTTTGCTCTTGTTCCTGTGGTTTGTCTCCAAGGATTGCAAGTGTTTCCACGCTAAAGCAGTCTTCAAGTACTCTGTATTTAGGAAGAGGGTAAAGGACCTATTTTGGTTTATAACACATAACTTGTATTCCTCCCCAGAGTCTCATAAACAAATTTCTCATTGAGTTACTCCCAAAATAGGTCCTGCTCTCTCAGCTACCCGAAAGCAATCTCTGAATTTGTTTCTTCTCCTCAGACTATAGGTTTTCTTTCAGTGCAACCCCGTGGGTATCAGGAAAGCTCATGGAGTACTTGCAAAGCCCTGCCAACCAAAACTGGATTTATTATAGATTGATTTAAGAGTTGCCTGAGTGACTTGAATAGAATTCAGAGACAGGAACTGTACAAACACTTGGCAAAGACACACAGGAGGGTTTCCTCGTCTGCAGATCTGATCAGGCAGGCAGTAGCAGATTTTTGTGAGTAACAATTGTAGTGTGAAGTGGAAAGGCCTGAGTGGGGAACATTTACAGCTGGACTTGGTTTGAGGGGATACCTTCATGATGCTTGAATTTTGATATAGGTTTTCTTTCAGGCTTCTCTTGTCTGCAATTGGTAGCTTTGCTTAGCAAGACTCACACTGCAATATGTGTTTCTTTCTTTTTTTCTCAAATTCAGCCCTGGCATCCAATCTAAAGTAGTCACTGAGTCTGTGAGACAAGAAAAAGACCAGCATCTCCAGAAAGGTCCTGTCAGAGGTACCTAGCTATCAATTATCTGAATAGACTGCAGAGGAAGCACTTGTGTCCTCCTCTGACTCTTGGAGACCCTTGATACACGTTTCAGGAATGACATTTTATTTTTGAGTGTCTTACTTTAGGAGGATTTCTGCCCTACGTTACAGCTCCATCACTGCCTGACAGAGCTAGATGGGAGGTTTACCATTTGGAGAATTAGTTTATCATCTTCCCGTGCTTTTTTATAGCCTATGTGTTCACAGTTCATAGTTTTTTCAAGCTCATTCATCTCAGGGGGGGTGAGGGTCCGGCAGTACTCAAACAGGGGATGAGTTCTCTGACCCTTTGCGCTGGTCCAGCATGGCAAAGGGATGGAGCACTCAAGGACAGAGCCAAGCATTTTATGATGGCTGGAGATCTTCTCAGCAAACCTTACTGAAAAGATGCATCACGGACATGTCCTGCGAGTGTAGAGGGGGCAGAGTACGTGTACAAACTCAGAGCACTCTTCAAGTCCCTGGCTAGGGGATGGTGCCCTGGAGTCGTCATCACTGGTTTGGGAGGGTGGAGGAGAATGGCATCTTCCCTTTGGACACCCTGGAAAAGGGCCGTGTCAGTGCCCTCTGCTGAGAGGAGCTGGATGGGCTGGAAGGCAGCAAGAAGCTGCAGAGCTTAAGGCCCATGCGATGTCCAAGAACATATTTCTCCTCTACACTCCTGCTGGTCTGTAATTTCTGCCCTGCAAATTTGCAGTGTAAAACACAGTCCAAGCAGAAATGTGGACTCAATATCCTTGCATTAATTTGAATTTGGGTGGAGGGAGTCGCTGATTGAAGCCCTCCATGAAAACAATGGGTAGGGCTGGGAAGCAGATGTTGTGCTCACATTGCTTATTTAGACAGCCTTGCTTATGGAGCATTACATGAATGCAGCGCTGTCCAGGGCTCCGTGGTGTGCTGCAGATGGGAAAGTGGGACCCTGGCTCTGTGCCTGGGGCTGCAGGGATGGAGCGGGGAGGTGCAGCACACAGAGGCACCAGGGGCTACGGACCATGCCAGTGGCTCCGTCCTGCTGTGCCAGCAGCCCTGGGCAGAATGGGCAGTGCAGGAATGGACCCTGCTTTCAGCAGAGGAAGCAATGGCATGAAGTGTGCAAACCCGTGGTGGAACATGGGGACAAAAATCTGCCTGCCTGCTGCCTGCACAGGATTCAAGGGCATGGTAGGGCAGACACAGCTCGTAAAAATGGCACCTTTCTTATTGTGTTTCCCCTTCAGAGTCCAGATTATTGATGCAGTTTGGAAGGCAAAGGCCCTACTGCTGCAGACTAAGCACTCGCCAGCTCTTCAGTCTCTGCAGCCAAACTGTGCCCATCCACGAGGCCAAACTCGACTCTGGGGCCAGGAGACTTGTCTGTGATCTATGTGCCAGAAAGGCTGCCTACATGATTGGTGGGGAGGGAGTTGGGAACCTCAGCTGCCTGTGCCTCGTCCTCTGTGCAGTTCTAAGCCAAGGCACGTTTTCACCAGAGTAAGAGCAAATTCTTAGCTCTGATGTTTATACTGGTATGGGACACTGGCTCCTTTGGAAATAAGCCAGGAATTCCTAACATGTGTAAGTAAGAGTTAACTGCACAGTTGCCGTCTCACAACCAAAAGACTGTACATGTTGGAAATGGGGCTGCAGCTTTATTCACCTCAGAGGGCCAGGATGGGGCAACTTGCATGTGCTGTCTCTCAAATACATTTGGGACTGCTGGAATGACTCTCTCAGTTTTTCTGCTCTCCTCTCCAATGATGTCTTTCCTGCCCAGTCAAATTTCCAACTGGCTTCAGAAGAGGACTCTTCAACCATTTATATTAAATCTTTTCCCATTATCAACAGGAATTATTCATTGCTGTATTAGGAGGAAAAATGTAAACAGCAGATAAATCCGCCACTCCAAAATGTTTCTAAGATAACATATCAAACATTAATTTAGTCCTAAGGCCATTTTTTTTTTAGCAAAAAGAAAAAAATTGAATACTATATTTACAAAAGAGGCCTTTGATGTATAGCATACATTTATTACTAGTGTATTTTTTCCAACAGCAATGGGATTTTCAACAGCAGTAGGATATGTTTTAATAATTAAAGGGATTTAGCTTCTCTGCACAGACAGCCAGCTTCTGTTCTCACTTACAGACTACAAATCATGCATAACTTCAGTGATGTTGATGCTATTATCTCGGTGCAAACCCAAGGTTTGTGAGACTTGTGGCAGCCCCTTTGTGGTTTTGGTTTGTGGCCATTTCTGGGTGCTTTCCAGTGTTAGCTCTAGCAGAGCTCTTGCAGTGCCAAAGGGGAGCCAAGCTTGCTGTTATTTCTAGGTCTCTGTGCAAAGTACAGATGCTGGGATAACCAACAATGCTGAACCTTTGGTTTTCCCTAAGGGGTCTAATCTGTGAAAGAGGATCAAACTTAGAATTTGAGTCTGGCATTCCTATATGGCCCCCCCCCTAGCATGGGAAAGTCAGATGAAAGTTTTGGTTCACCATCTTTAGAGTGGATATTTCCAAGGCACAGTTTTTGGGGAGGCGCCCTCAAAATCTTGGCAATATTTAGATCTGGGGGTTTGATTCAGGCATGAGTGTGAATGCTCGGTTCAACTGGATGTCACCACTGTTTTCCCTCTGTGGAGACATCCTTTGCTCTTTTAACTTTTCCTGACTCCTTTCAGGCACCAGACAGAGATCTTGCTTGTCTTTGCCTCTCTAGTTCACCCTCAGCAGCCCCCAGAAAATGGCATCCCATGCTACATCAGCTCTGGAATCAGCTGATTATCAACTGCTCATGGCGTTGCTCTGTGCATATAGATTCCTGTCTTAAAAATGATCTTTTTTACCAGAGGATACAGCATTGTCCTAATTTCTATTACATGATGCTTGACTAATTCCCCAAAGTAGTGTCAGTCATATATTTTCTGCATTTTGAAGTGACTTCCAACTAGTCTGACTGTGGTAGTTCCCATCATTTGTATGTGTGTGTAGTCAGCTCCTGACTTCCACTCCTGAGGCTCCTGTGGAAATTAGTTCCAGAGGGTAGTGATGTGTTTGGTAATGAGACTTACACCACAGGGAAGAAATGAAATCAGGTCACTGGTGCATCCATCCAGGATGTTCCTGCCATTTAGTTTCCTCCAAAAATAAGTCTCAACACAGGTATCAACTGCAGATTCTTGAGTTCAGGAATGTGCATTCCTGAGAGAATTTCCTGGCAGATCAGCTATGAAAGGAGGTAGATTATAAATAAGACATTTTATGAAATATTCACTGTGAATGGGTAATTTCATAACCCTCCTCCTCCTTGCACCCCTCAGAGAAAGAAAAAAGAAAAGAAAAGAAAAGAAAAGAAAAGAAAAGAAAAGAAAAGAAAAGAAAAGAAAAGAAAAGAAAAGAAAAGAAAAGAAAAGAAAAGAAAAGAAAAGAAAAGAAAAGAAAAGAAAAGAAAAGAAAAGAAAAGAAACAGACACTTTCCTTAGGTGTTTCCAGTGTATTTCTCACAACTAGGAGATAATTGTAACATGACTTCTTGTGCCAAAGGGCAAACCAAGAAGGACAAAGGCTGGTGTGTGGAGCTGTTTCAGGCTGCAGTGTAGTGTCTTCCTTTCCAGCCCCGCCACACAGGAAGGCTTGAAGGCTTGCAAATATCAGAGCAGAGAGGGTAGGAAGGTAGTGAATCGTGCCATGACCTTGTGTAGGAGCCAAATTAAGCAAAGTTTGCAATCCCTGTTTTGGCTGAGGAATGATTTTTTTCAGTAGAAAAAAAAATATATTGATCCATCCATTCAACCTGAGATATGGAGAGCAGCTATTCTTAGGAGAACTCGATCTGATTTCACATTCTTCCTATCCCCTGCTTTGAGCCCATGGCTCTTCTCCAACATGGCTAGAAACTAAGATCTTTAAAGCAAAGCTTTTTGCGTAGCCTGTGGATGTAGATGGATTAATTCAGGGATCGAAGGCAGGACCTCCCAGCCCTGCTATTGACTCCTAGGTAGTAAACATATTTTAACACTTCTGGGCCAGCTTTGCAGTGCTCGAGGGCTGCCATGACTTTCTTTGGGTGGCATCTGCTCTTAGGCTAGGAAAGTAAAAAAATTATGTTTTTGCTGCCCTGGGAACTCGTCACTTAAACTTTATCTGTTGTCACATGAACTGCTCCATTTATATCCCTATGTTTTTTGCTCACAACTTTTTATAACTGCAGAGAAAATACCCAGAGCCTATTTCCCACCCAGGTCATAGCAGCAGAGTGACTTTATGGTGATTCCCGCCCTTTCTCTCTGTAGCAGGAGGATCCTGTGTGTTTGATTTGCTGCTGATCTCCTGCTGCAGACACCAAAACAGCCCCACCGGGAGGGCTGGTTTTCCCTGCCGGAGCAGCGGTGGAGTGTGTGTGGGGCTGTAAATAAAGCAGGCTGGAGCTGCCGTGGGGCTCACCAGCACAGTGTCCATTGTTGTGCCTGTAGTGAAATTGCCCTCGGTTCTTTTGTGCTGAGCAGAATATGATGTGAGCCAACACAAATGGCTCTCACATGTTTTCATTGGTGTAAATGAGGCATTCAAGTATAAAATGAGGCAGTTGCAAGCTGATCAGCTTGAGAGCTGAGGCAGAAAGCTCTGGATAAGGGTAATTGCTTTGGACAAGGGTAATAGCTTTGGACAAAATAATGCGTGCCTCACTGATGAGCCCTAGAAAGGCTCACGCTGATTTGTGAAACAGATCTTTAAAATATCTTCTGTAGGCAGAGCTGGTTAGAAAACCTTTTAAATGAAAGTAAAAGCTTTCTGTCAAGAATGAAGATTTTTCACCAGAACGAAATAGGGTGTAATTGCAGGTTTTGTTTCTCTCAAACAGCTTTTTAAAAAATAATTTTATTTCCATGCGGAAGTGTTACTTCTGCTCAGAAAGTAATGCTTGCACATAGTTCCACTGCTCTGTTCCAACTGGCAAAGTTAGAATAAAAAAATTATCTGGTTTTCAACTGACAAGAGCTTAAGGACAGTTAGAGGATGGGGAACAAAGCAAGTCTTTGTTTTCTCACCCTTCCCCCGGCCTGTGCCCATTTTTTTTTCTAATTTTCCTGCAGGGAAGCCATTATTTATTGATGGGGAAATCTGGAATGAAGTTTTCTTGGAAATTATCTTTTTCCTAGAGAACAGAATTTTGTTTGTAGGATCTCAGAGATTCAGATTCAAATTCTGGACCCCATCTCCTCTTAGGTAATGTTTAATTCCAGACTTGACTAAAGTACATTTTCCCATTGAAATTCTTTCATTCAATTGACTCAAAAGTGACCAGCAAGAATTTCAGTCCATGTCAACATGCTTGTGTTACCTGCTTGTTTATTCAAGGGATCAGAGTGTGTTAAAAAAGGTTTTTCACCTTGACAAAAAGGGAAGAGAGGAAGAGTTAGGTGTTTCCAAAGAATGGGAACGTACTTTGGATAACATCGGGGTGATTTCAGCAGGCTCAGAGACACCATTTCTCGAGAAGTCTGTCCAGCTCTGCACTGTAAGCATGCAAAGCACCTTTGTGGGGCTGTCCCTGGTCATACAAACTGTTGGCAGGATTTGCTGGCTTGTGTGGATGCTGCATGAGCTTCTGATGTGTTACCTGTCTGCCCAATCCACTGCCATGAGACCTGTCTGATAATACATTATTACTCTGCCAAATGGAAGATCACTTCTCAATGACCTTTCCTCTTGCTCTTACACCCATATACAGTGCTCTGGCCTTCACAAATACATTGTTGTACAAGTTGGTGTTTTGTTTAGGTCAGCCTTCCCCCCTTACTCTGGCTAGTTAATAGCACAGTGAACTTCAGGCTGCTGGTTCATCTAACACACAACTGAACTGATGAATCCCATGCTGATGAATCATGTACATCTAGTAAAAACAGTATCTCTTTCCCAACATGAAAACTTGTGCTTTCAGAAATCTGTCTTAAACTCTGAAAACTCAGAATACTTGTGTTTCTGGAAGTTGAACAGTTTTCGGCAGAAAATGACTCCCCTCCCCCAGACACTATGAATTACTGTGTGCCTCCCTCACATATGCCATTTTCTACCAACTTCTTCAATCAATAAATTTTGGCAAACACTTTAAAGTTGTTAAATTACAAGGTTTTGAAGGCAAAAAAAAAAGTAAAACATGAGACATTTTCTAAAAATGTGGATTAATTGCAAATGTCCGCAGAAAAAGTTTTGTTGTAAATAACCAACAGTAAAAGCTGTCATGCTGTACTTGTTTTGTAGCTCTCTTACCTAAGGGAATGTCAGAAAGTGAAACTAGTTTAGAGGACTAGGATGCAGAACTCTTGAACTGAAGATCTGTCTGTGTCTCAGTGTTGCAATACTCACATTTCACATGTTATAAATCTGGACTGGAATTTTTGCCTCTGCCTACTCCAGTTCCAGCAAGGAGACCATTAAAGCACTCAGGGAAATCTTACGTTCAGTAGGAAATGGTGGGTCTGAGATTTCTCCATACTTAGAAGTTTTTGATCAAGGGCTAAAATGGCCCATGGACCACTTTTAAGGACCACTTTTAAGAACCACTTTTGACTGCACTGTCTAATTGCCCTCAGCACACATTCACCTTAACTCTTGCCCATGTCTTAGTGTGGCTGTTGTGATTCCTAAAAAGAGCTTCCCCCTATCAGCAGCAAGGTGATACAACAGGATCAGGAGATGGCACAAAGGCAGCTTCCTGTTACGTATGCATGCACTGTAACTTCAGAGCCTGAAGTTACTGTCGAGTTCTTTTCCCCCAAGGGCAAAATCATAAGATGAGTAATAAAATATTGCTGAGAATATGTGTCTGCCTGAATCCACAGCTCTCACTGTGACATGTGAAATGGCTAATTAGAACTTCATGACATCAAGATCAATATAACTTCCATCCTCTGGCTATCTCTGTAGAATGTTTAAGTGTTTTGTAATTCTATTTGTATTGCTTCCTCTGCTTCCCTGCTGCTCGTAGGCTCTGTGGACAATCATTGCCGAGGGATCTGCACCCAGCCAGAGTCCCAGGATTGTTCATGATATCTATTACCTTCACATGGTCTTGAATTCCACAGTGACCTCAGCCATCATGCTCATTGCCAGAGAAAAGAGCCACCTTCCCAGTTTGGAACAATTTTATTTAATTTGAAGACTTAAACAGGAGTAAAAATGCTGGATTTCCTTTTCCCCCCAAAGCCGTCTGTGACCTTCATTGTACTTGATCAAGGTTCACATTCTTATCTGGGAGCATAGTGCAGTTCCAGGTTATGGCAGGTGGATACTGGCTGCATGCCTATAGACAATTATGCTTCATGGCTTTATTAATATGACTGGTTTAACTTTGTTTTTCCCATGTGTCTCAAGGCTTGACTGGAGGAGAGGACAACAAATGTAGGATCTGTAATACACATGTCCAATGAAGAGTTTTAATTATTTCCATTTGTTATTTTGGTGCAAACTTTTTCTACATTTGGATTTAATTTAAAAAAAAAATCCTCTTCCTCCCCTATTTCAATAATGAAAATACCTTTGTATAAAGTTTTCATTATCCTTGTGCTCTAGAAGCTGCTTAAACATTTTGGTCAAACTTTCAAATGATTTAAGCAAAATAACTTGAGCCTGAAAGATTTCAATCATTAAAATTAATGTTTCAGAATCTGTAGTATATTTTACTGGGAATTAACACCTGGAAGCTTATATAGTCTTATCAGTAGAATTTGCTTGCATTTGGTGGGTACAAGGAGATTTTTCATCTACATTTAGAGCCTTGCTATGACACAATGTGGTTACTCTCTGTTTACTCTCCATCTATAGGGTTACAAAGGGTGACGTCTGGGGCAACACTCTTGACAGCTCACCAAGAGGTTCCATGGATTCAAGCTCAGCCTAACTAATTAATTCACTCTGAGGTAATATTCTCTTACTACATCAGGCTACAGACAGTAAACTGGGAAATAAATTTTGGCTGCATTCAGTAGGGAAGTGACACATTCTGGTTTAGATTCCTTCTTGTAGGTCTGTTCATCCTCAGTGAATACAGTTGAAAATCTGCTTTGGTGCAAATTGATCTGAATAGGCCTCCTAATCTGCAACTTTGTACATCATCTTGGTTTTTGCTCTGTGCTTTGTGTGAGCTGTTGGCTTGTGAGAGCCCATACACAGATGTAGGGGAAAGGATGCAAGCAAACAACCTTCTGTAAAGGTGAGTTGTATTTCCATGGCAGGAAGTGTGCCCAGGTTTAACCAAAGTTGGAGGAACTGTGCTTGGAATGACAGGAGGAGCTGAAAGAAGCTATGGAATATAGTTGCTACAATGTCGTAGACTCTCACTTTGATTTTGGCCCTCAGGATACAAAACCTGCCTAGAATTTCCAGTTCCATCTATGATGGAAATGAGATCTGCACTCCTAAGTCCCTCCGTCCCATTCATGTCTTTGACCTCATTAGAGACAAGTGTGGTCTTCAGGACAAAGGAAAATTACTTCATAAGCACCAGGGATTGGAATGTAGCCCTGTAGCCCTGAGTTACCCTTTCTGCACAGCTGTAGGAGTCCAAGGAGGTAAAATGTATTGTGTGTCTCTGTTAACATACTTTAGGAGCAGTTTCATTTCATAGTGACATCCTGTAGACAGGAGGAAAAGCCATTTATTAACACTAAAACCTGGTTGTTATATGGCTGAAAATGTTTTGGCTCCACTGGAATTTAAACTTGTCTGACTGCTTGAAAAGTGTTCCGATTTAATATAACTGATTCAAATGTGCAGTCAAAGTTCTGTGTGAAATTCTCTTGTGGGATAAGGATCTTGGTTTATAGGGTCTGAAGAATGATTCTAAACACCCTCCAGCTCCAAAGACAACGTAAGGTGCCAGTTTCTGCATAGATCAGATTACTGCAACTGTTGAAAATGCAAATCAATGTCAAATTCGATAAACAAGCATTATCCTCCTAGGGGTTCTGCTGGTAATTATTAGCAAGAGCCATGCCTTAGTGATATTTCTTTCATGAGCTGCAGAACATTTCATTTCATTCGAAGTATAGCAGTGATGAAGTGAACAAATAGGAAATAGAAAGGAACTAAGCGAAGGATCTTTCACAGAGGAACAGAGGAACTAAGTGAAGGATCTTTCATAAAATGTTTCCCTTGGTTTCTCTACTTTTGTCATATATGTTAGATATTTTAAGACCAGAAGGAATCACTGTGATCACCTAATCTGGCTCTTTCAGTCTTAAAGTTCATGCTGTGCATTCAGTACTAATCCTAGAACTTCTTGTTTTTGGAAGAGCAGGGAATTTGACTCTATTTTTTTTTAATCTCTTGTGGCTGCATTCTAACAAGCCCCTTTTAAAAGTTAAAGTCCCTAAGGCCAGACAGTATTTTGTTTCCTTCAGCATAAATTTAGAGCAGCCTCAGTGGAACCAATAGTTATTCCATATTTTCATCTGAGGAAATTTAAGAGTACAAAGAATGGAACTAAACTCTGCATTGCTCTGTTACGTGACCACATCTCCCTCTTATGCCTGATCTCAGTGATTACAATCCCAATGACACCGAAAACAATTTGCTTTCTCCTCAAAAATTGCTTTGAGCTGTGGTGCTGATGGCTGTGGTTCTCACTGCACCCAGAACACGGTCACTTACATATGTTTGTTATGTGTCCAATTGTGCTGATAAATTGCCTTTAGTTCTGATCAGGAATCATTACAATCAAGTGATGTTGCATCTTTGTGGAGACTGAGCAGCCATTGTGTGGGGGGAAACTGAACAGAAGGCACCTTGCATGGAAAAGCATTCATCCAGAAAAACATTGTTTTTGCTTTAGAGAACATGTAAAGCCGGGGCAGAGGGAGGATCAGGATTCATTGGCTACTGAAGGAAATGTTTTCTTTTTTGTTCAGCACAGTCTATTTTTTAACTGACAACTCTCAGAGAAAGGAGTGCAGAGCAGGGTGACGCAAACACTCATCTGCACTCCGCTGGGGGAGAAAGAGCTCATTACTGCAGGCAAAGCTGGAGTTTGGGCTTGCTTATTTTTGACTTTAAGTTCCTCAGTTGTGGGAAACAGTTTTTTCATTCCTGTCCTTTTAATAAATTCTGCACATTGTTACTTGCTTCACTCTGATGAGGGTCTGGATTGATGCTGTGATGTGATGTTTGTCAAATTTGTAACATTCTTTTAAATATATTTATTCTTCTTTCTAGGAGGGCAAAGGATCTTATTTTGAATCCCCAAAGGCTTTCCCAACATATGGGGGATGAATAAATACTCAAAATGTCTACAACTGCTGTTACTGCTACAGCTGCCAGCTTTAGGAGAGAACAAAGTACATGCACACGTGGGCATGCGTGTAAGAGTGAGAGGCAGAGGGAGAAATACAGTGTGGGCACTCTTGGGGTCAGGAGTGTTCTCTAATAAGGAACACATTTTACAGACAGCAAGAGAATTATTTTTACTGTGTTCATTTACAAGTCCTCAGGCAGGGAATTTTTTTGTGGGGACGTTTTTAAGGCTAATTATTTACAGCATGCAGGGCTTGAACCTGCAGATCTTAATTTGGCAAAACTGTTTGCTTCAAGGGGTGCTCTGCATGGTGCACCCGGTGGAGGGCAGGGAGGGAAGGGTGATGGGCACATCCTGGCTGCGAAGCGCTGCAGAAGACCCTGCTGACTTCAGTGAGAACTGAGCTTCTATCTCTGATGGTGGATTTTACAAGAGTGGGGAGCTGTGGGGGTGACCAGCACTGGGGTAGAGTGGCCAAAAAGAGTGGTTTAGAGGAAGATTTTTTTGCCTTTATTCTCAGACAACTTGCCTGATTTTTAACTCAGATTTTTGGCCTCACACTTTAAAGCAACCTTTTATGGGATATGCCATACAAATGTTATGGTGTTCCCACACAAACCACACTGGGTTTGAGTGTTTTAGTCTTTAGATATTAACACTATGATTCTGAATGGTGTCCTATTATTAAAAAAAAAAAAAAAAAAAAAAAAAAAAAAAAGAGAGAGGAAGAGCAATATCTATTAAATTTCCATCCCATTCCAGCTATTTTTCATTTAGAAACAGAATTCAATCGGCTCTTTCAATCAAGGAGATTTAAGAGCCACAGCAAGAGGAGGACTGGAAGCACAAGTGAAGATAATATTTCTGAGTCAGGAACCATTTCTTTTTGTACAGTATTGAGCATGCTTGGCATGAGTGGATCTTCTCCAAACTGGATGCTGCTAGGCAATTGTGATGGTGGGGATGTTGATTGTACCAGTCATTTTACAGACCTTTGCTAAATACTGTTTGACATCTGATAGCAGCTGGGTGCTTTCAGCTTTCAAGGAGCTTTTAATCGGACAATTTTCACTGGCATTGGCTTGTGCAAACCACCTGCAAATGAATATATTGCTCTCCATGAATAATCAGCATATGCAGAATTTGTATTCACCAGTAAGAAAACCCAGGTGACCTCTCTGCCCAATCACAGCTAATCAAGCCAGGTTTTTTCCTGCAGTCATTAACATTTAAAGTAATGCCCATTCAATCAAGCCAAGGAAACAGATTTAGCCCACTCAATGATTTCATCATTCCCAATCATTTAGTCAGCGTCAGTTATAAAGCACAGATAAGTACATGGTTTTCAGGAAGAGAAAGAGCTTAGTTCTTAGAGTATAGTTATCTTAGAGCTTGAAGGGAGCTGGATAGCTAGAGATGCCCAATGATTCTTTCTATTTCCTAGGAGCAGAAATTGCAGGAAATGCCAATGAATAGCCTCTCTCCCTTGAAAGAAGCTGTCAGAGGTTTCACAGAGTTCTGGATTTGGTAAAATAGAGTTTGCCTACTTTTGAAGTCCAATGTTTGAATTTTACAGCTTGGTTTGTTGTTTTTTTTCTTTTAAAAAATTTTATTAGAAATATATTCAAACCTATTGAGTCTTCCATCTCCCTTTGTTTTGTCTATCAGAGGTATGAGATCTGGAGGTGACCTCTCTCCCACACAGCAGAGGCTGGATGGAAGGCTGATTCTCAGGAGCACAGATATGGGGTTTTCAGAAGATACAGCCTGTTAGGCAGCCCACAAAGTAAGTGGGCTCTCTCTGTGGGCTGTTGGATACCCAGGGTAGCCTGATTTCTCTAAAAAAGTTGCCAGGGATAACAGGATGCTCCCATGACACAGGGTCAGGTTCCCACTGCTTCCATCCATGTTGCTATTGACCTAAGAGGGCTGTCTTGAAGGTTGAGGTTTCTTCAAGTTGTGGGTCCCACTTCAAAGTATTTCTCTCATGTGGAAGCTGTAGTCTTGAAAGGAGAAGATCTTTCTGTCTGGGGTGGTGGCTAGAGAGATCTTCTGTTCCTAGGCTTCTGAGAGCTGCTGAAAACCTGGTCGGGCAAAGATTCCCAGGATTTAAGGCTCTTAGGTCCGAAGGCAGGAAACACTCCTAATTATGTTTTTCTGTAGTGACTTAGGCTCATCTTTTCTTGAATATTAGACCCTAAATGTCCTAAGAACTTTAAATTCCTTCTGGGAAATTAAAACTGGGACATGTGTGAGACTTGAATTCCAAAGGCAACTGTCAAAATGATACCTGAGCCCCTCTTTCAGTCCTCTTGCTCTGCCCTGAACCAGACTAGGCAATGCCAGGTAAGATTAGAGTAACCACAGGCTGGATGGCTGGATGTCTCTGGATGCTGCTGCTTCTCTGCCAGTTTAATTTTGTTATTTTTATATCTGGCTGAAAGGTGATCTTAGTAAATGTACCTGCTTTTTGAATTTCTAGCTGATGTAAATATTGTAATCAATTAGCAACAGAAAGCAGAGTACAAAGCAGAATCAAAGTCATTTAAATGTGGGGAAAAAAACCCCATCTGTTGTGATTTTCTTTCTTCTGAACACCAGATATATGTCCTTGGTCTTTTTATTAGCCTCTGCACCTTTTGTTTTTCATAGACTTAATATTCTAAATTGAAAAATTTGAATGAATGAAGACAGAGGTTATAACACTTTCATGTATTCTTGCCCCTTTTTGATTGTTACCATTTCTGCTCTTGTAGCACTTACAGATTTTAAGCATTGTTAAAATGTTCCTTCACCAGTGGCAAATCCTGTATTCAGAGTACACCACACTTATAATCTCTTTCTTATCTAAAGAACTAGTTGAAAATCCCATTATGTAGTTCTACAAGTGGGAAGTGAAGGCACATGTCTGGGATCCCAGGGTGATTAATAAACCACTGCATCACTCCACTCCTCTAACACTGTTGATCCTAACCAGTTTGTGCTCTTACTTCAAATCTGAAAGAACAGCAGCTTTCTTTCCTTCAGTTCCCAGGGAAAGCTATGCAGATTCATGGTGAAAGGGTTTCTGTTGTAAGGGCTGCCTTTGGTTTTGATCTGCATATCCATGGTCTGAGGTTAAGTGTACACAAAATAAACTGCTTTGAGGTCAAAAGAGAGAATTTCTTCTGGTTCTGACCTGGAGCTATAAATTGATCCAGTTTTACTCAGCTCTGGTTTGGGGGAGGGGGGTGTCCCTTGAAAATGCCCACAAACCTTGAGGAGCTTGATATAAATCATGAATCTATAGTTCAGCTGCATAGTTCTTACTGCTGCATTTGTAAGTTAGTCTACCCACAGCAGGAAACAACTGAAACAGTATTGTTTGGAGGGTGCTACACCTTCTCCTCTCTTAGAATGTAAATTCACTTTCTGTAAGGAGAACGACATGAACTTGCAGACTAAGACGGCCTTGGAAATGGGTGAGTGATTGGATTGTAGCAGCCTAGTAGAACAAGCAAAATCCAAAAGACAGGTGGTGTTTCACTTCAGGCCTTGTAGTTGAGATTTAGCACCAGATCTTGAATCCTTTACTATCCAGCCTCAAGTGACTTTTAACAGTGTCTCTCTTGTTCTTTATTGTGGTACAGCAAATTCATCATCTCTTGCACATACAGAGAGGGAATGCATGTCCTTATCTGCAGGTGAAGCTTCTTGAGACAACATCCAGTCCAGTGCAAAGGAGGCTAGACCAGTGCTTTAAGACTCCAAGTTGAATTTTCTGTCCTGAACAATCTGTGAGGCCTTGGCTAGGTCACTTTTCTTTTTATATGTTCCAGTTTGCACTTGTCGTTTGAGCAGAACAGACTGGGGATGTGATAGACTTCCATGTGTTACAGTGGAGTTATATAAGCGATTAGAATGGGTCATCTCTTAATAGATCACTTTTTTGGTGTGCCATTTATGGTTTGGTAATCTGGAAATGTGTCTCAGCTGAGAAGATGATGGTAGTCAGTCCTTATGAGCGCAGTCATGCAAATTTAGGCCTGTTTTAACATGACTTGGATGTGTAGTTCCTGAGCTTTTTGCTGATGTTATATTTAGCAATCATATCGAAACTACATAGTTGGGTTTTTCCTTCCCCCTCAAAACTGTCTTGTTTTATCTTGGACATTTCATTTCACTCAGATGTAAAATGCCATGTACATCTGGGCTAAGCAGGCTATGAACAACAACAAAAAACTCTTCAAGAAGCAAAACTCACATCCTCTGCACAAACTTTCATGGTCCAAGAAACTTTGGCTGTACGTGCTGCTGAAGGAAAGTTCTCATAAACCACTCTGTGTTGGTGTATACACTACAAATCCCACAGAATGTATTAAAAAAGGTAGAGTCCAAGTCTGAGACGTTACAATGCAAATGAACCTCCAGAGAAATGAATATTTAAGCCCTCTGCACAAACATTCCACGACACTGTGATGGAAGATGGCAATAGGCAACAGCAGAGAAGGCTGGGTGTGCCAGTAAAATCCACTGTAGTGGCTTTGTGTGTGTGCCCCAAGGCCTTGCAAGCAATCCAGTATTTTTCAGGAGTCACTGAGCAGAGGGCAACTTAGCATAGCACAGATTAGGGCGGAGGGGATGGAGGATTTCCTTGAGCTGTTCTTAATGTTGCTGTCTATGGAAGATCAGGCTCCCAGGTCAAATGCCATTTAGCTATGGCAGCATGCAGATACTTGTGTGCCAGATGTGGAGGGGCTTGGATAATTGGTTCTGTCTGTGCTGGTATCCAGCTCCCAGCCAGAAGACATAACAACATCCAAGGAGGTAAAATAGTAAATGTAACCTCAAAGGCTTTTCTTCCACTTGGCACTGAACGGGGAGCCCAGCAAGGTAACAGCTTTGTAAACATTGCCAAAGCAGGGCAGCAAGTACAGCCATATCTGCTTGCAATTTCATTAATGTCAAATGAAAAGGGGCAGGACCCCCAGCCCAGCAGTAATTGTGTTTGTGGCTGCTAACCCCACGAGCAAGGGAGAGTGACAGAATTCATGTGGGGCAAAACCAGACCATAAAGCACTGAGGTCACCAATACTTTGGGAATTCAGCACTGTCATACGTCACCCAGTTTTCCTGCTCCCTCACCTTTTGAAAGACAGATGGCCAGCCAGATGGCAGCTGCCTCACACTTCCTGAAAGGTTAAAGGCTCTGCTCTTAGGGGACAGCTAGCTCATATTTGCATTGAGGGGAACAGAGTGGTTTAAATTCAGTCTAAATGGAGCTGCTGGTTAGTCTGCTTTATCTGAGCAAAAAACCTCTGCAATGATGTTATTGCATCAAGAAGCCCTTGATGGCAGTGGCCAGGTTTGGTTCATGTGAGTTAACTGGATGGCAAGAATAAATACTGAGGTGATGACATCTCTGCCTATGATACTCACAGGTCCTGGGAGTGCCCTGTCTGTGCCCAACCCCATCTTTCTATTTATACTGGGATCTTTTGTAGTTGTACTGATTTTTCTCAAAGGAAACCAGTCTTTCTCCAGACTCCTCAATACTACATCCCACATCTGGTCAGCCCAAAGGAAGACACTTGACTGAGACACTGAAATTAGGATCTCTGTTGCCTCTTTTTTTGTTCATAGTGGGAAACAGGCATAAACAAGGTGAGTCTATATGTTTGTTGGCCCAAATGGCATTAGTGTAACTAAAACCTAATTAAGTGAAGAATAATATCTGAAACTATCTGTAAGCAAGGTGTTTTGCACTTCATGATTTCACATCTCAGCTTCCCTGTACCCTGAGCCACACTTTTCTGGGTATCACCTAGTGGTCTCCCTGATCTGCCTCTGGATGCAGAGGCCCACATACTGATGCTCCAGCAAAGCCCTTCCAGCCAAAGCATAGTCACTAGAGCTCCTAGCAGTGGACCTGATTGCAGGAGTTGGGTCCTAGATTCCACGTTGTGCGTGGTCATAAAACATGCTGTGCACACCTATGGTGCCCCAGAAATAATAAACACTCGACATAAACTAGAGTGGAAATGGAAACCACCTTGGATAATGATTTGGTTGTCATAGATCCTCTATGGCCCAGGTTAGCTTCTAGAGCTAGAGGCACTGTCTGCAGGGTGAGTGAAGTTTCCCAGAACGTGTGAAATGCTGACATAAATCCCCAGATGAACTGAACTGAGCCTTCGCAGCCTAGCCAAAGCCCTCCAGCCAGATTTCAATAGTATAAACAAGACTGAGTCACCTCCTCCCTCACTGAATTAGAGATGGTAATAGATCTGGAAGCAGTTGATCGCATGCTATCAATCATTCATAATGCTAATTTTTCTGAGTTGGCATCAGAAAGAAAGCAACCAAGGTTGGGAAGGAGCCTGGGTTTCTGTTCTGCCCATGTCATACTGCTTATGAACAATTCGGCAACAGCTTTATGCCTCAATCAATGCAGCTGTAAAGCTGAGGAAAAGCAGGACTTTACTGAAAAACAGATGTTTTGCACATGAGCTGACTTATTCCAGTTAATGATCCAGACAGAAAAGAAAACAAAGCACAATATATGCACACACAAACAGGCATCATCAGTGCTTGAAATAGTATTTAAGTGCAGATATAGGTACTGAAGTGTGTGGAGAGGAGAAATTCTCCTGTTTTGCAGTTATTCCATATACCTCTAAGACTTTTTGTAATGCCAGGATGGCCGTTTGGCGTATTTTGGCTCTTTCAAGCACCTCATGTGTGTACATGTGTGTACATGAATACACAGACACACAACATGATGCAGGGTGACAATCAGCATTGGGGCTGATTTCCATGAAATAGTGTTGAAAGTTCCCAGAGTGATTGAGGCAAGTTTCTGCAAAGTTGTTTTTATCAGTGTTTTAGAAGACTAACTAGGAGGGAGGTGATTTCCCACTACCTGGTTAGGCGATTAACTGAATTAGTATTTAGAAAATGGTTTCTAAAAATAGCAAAAAATGACTACTTTTTTATGCATCAGCTTAATTAGGGATTGAGTTTTTAGGACTACAGAGTCCATGTGGCAGTGATTTTGAACGCCTTGATGTTTGAGTTTCTGAATGGGAAAACTGCAATGAGGCTGATTTCCGGGGCATCACTTCTCAGCACTTTCTGGAAGTTGGCACGTCGGATATGTTTTAAATTTCGTGCCCTTCTAAATTCCCAGTTGCTGTTAAAAAAAGTGGCCACAGTGTCTTGTTTGGGATCTTTGGCGTCTTTGGGATTGGTGACCACTTGATCAGAGGTCAAAAATAAGAAATACAAATAAACAAAGAGCTTGCAACTACTTCCGTTTAATACACCAGAGTCTGTGTTGGTTCTGCACAGCGATACTGAAGAAGTGAAAATTGAAACTACTTGTGGAATTTATTTGTTCCTTCTCCTCCCTCACAGTTGCTTCTTTTCACTTTTTTTTTCTGGCATAATTTACAATTATTTTATTACTATAATTGGTCTTTGTTTAGTAGTATCTAATCTCCCCTTTCTAAGGGGTCAAGAACAAGGAAGGGAACTTCTCAAATCACAACTGAACATGAGATCAGTAAGTGTGACCAAAAGTCAGCATTGCTGGCTCTTGGGAAATTTTTCTGAGGTGCACTTTTTCCAGTTTCTAATTTGTTCTTTACTGTTATATAATGGAAATTCTGAAAACAAGTCTGAGAAATGAAACTCATCTGAGCTGCTTAGTAATGCAGAAATTTCATTGTCAATCTATTAAACCTTAGCTTTGTCTCAGCTTCAGTGAAACTTCATCAAACGTGAGATGCTTCAGATGAAATGTTCAAGGAAGCAATGTTTACTGATGAAACTTTGTTTAGTCGGAAATTTGAAAACCAGATTTAGTTATAGTCTTATATCTCTCACACACAGATTTTTTTTCCTTATACACGTACTCACAGAGAGTTTGTGTTAAATAGATGTTATCAACTATTTACTTAAAAAAAACAATAAGTTTTAAACTGTTTGACCAAAGTGCCTTTTCCTCCTGTCTGATGCTGCCAAAAGGATTTACATAGGAGCTAAAATACATGTGGAAAGGGTCATGCCTGGAATTTTGCTGTAATTGTAATTTTTTGATGCTGAAAAACAGCTGCCCGTCAGTTTAAGGGGATCACTTGAGAGCCACTCCACACTGACCAGTAAAATGATAGAATCACTGAAACAGTAACTCACTGGAAAATTGCTTCTGCATGTAGCTCTTCCGCCCTATCTTTGGCACAGCCACCCCTGTAATTAAGGTGCAAACTGAGCTCTGAACCTGATGAACTGAGCTAAAGTGGACTGGAACAACTCTCCCCCCAGCTCTGCAGAGCCCTAGTTCTTCAACCCTGCCTGCACCACCAAGATGCCCACCTCCAAAGCAGAATTTCATGCTCTTTTTGACATTTCTGCTTCAGGTTCTGATGTAAGGTTAGAAGTGAATATTAAAGAAAAAAAAAGTTTATTTTTCACCATCCAGCCCTGCAAGATCTATGTAAAGTCTTGATGAAGCTTCTGGGAATGTTGTGCGTATGAAGAAGTCTAATTTCTTCTGATATTTATCTTACTCTAACTGTGACAACATTTCCAAGTTGTTGCTATCAGTTCACCACATGGAAGGTTCACCATGTGATCCTCCAGGCCAGCAGGATCTGAAGCCACCGTTCCACTGATGATCACCAGAGCACTGCCCATGAAGAGAATCTTATTGTGCTTATGCAGGCAAGGGTTCAAGTACAGCTGTGTTGACAGGCAGTGAAAGAAAGCACGTCTCAGCAGAAAAAAATGAGACCTGCAAGCCCGGAACCTTAATCAGGTGATTAATTAGCAACAGAGTCCTTTTTATTACGTGCCTAGAAGAGTACTAAATCTTGGGTGGGTAATGGGAAAGTCTGCAGTGTTTTATGTTCCTGGTGGTCACTTCTATATGCTCCGTGAAAATCCCCAAGATAGCTGGTTGAGAAACCTGAGATGGAAAACAATTAGCACTTAACTTCCAAGTGAGCTGCTGGGCCTCAGGCAGAAAACCATGAGAAGACAAATGATAAATGACCAAGTATTCTATCTTGATGGGAAGACACGACAGGCATTTTTGAGAACACTTTTTTCAAAGAGCTAAGCCCTGACACAGCTGAGTGATTTAAACTGTAGCGCCAGCCCAGAAAACCACAGTGGGACAGTTTACTGAGTTCTGGGTTTCTTGAGGGTTTCCTGGAGCTTTTTGCCTGTGGTATTTGGTGCAGCAGATGGGTCACCAGGTCAGTTGTATTGGAGGCAAATTAAAAAATGGTTGGACAATTTAATGGCTGCTAATATCATGGCAGTTATGTCCCTGAGATAAGGGTAACCAGATACCTGGCTCTGGGGCTTGAACACTTGGACAGTTTCACTTGAAAGATGGAGTGGTCTCTAGAGAATTCCAATATGTTGTGATTCTGAGTGTTTCCATTTGTGACAGCACTGCTGGTCCCATGCAGGGACGCAGAGCAGCTGACATCCCAGCCCTGCCTCAGTTGCACCGTATCTCTGGGCTCACAGGGAAGCCCGGCACAGCGGCCTCGGCTGCCTGCCAGCAGCACAATGCTGGCTCTGGCAGCTCAGTGAGGCTGGGACAGGATTTGCCCCTGCAGATAAACGCTGTGCTATTGTGAGGGGTGTGCCTTTTGTGGGACACAGCACATGAAAGCTCCTGAAATGAGGTGGGCACTGGGGACAGGGGTGATTTGCACACTGGCAACTCTTGAAGTCAGATATTGTAAAACTCTAGGTGCCTTGAATTTGCATCACAGAGTCCTTATTAGTAGGTAGGCCTAGTAGAGGAAGCCATGAGCTTGCCAGAATTGAGGACTAAAAAGGTATAGAATTGTCAAAAATAGCTGATTCTGGTATTTTACCTTCTAGCTCTGGAGTTAATCTACCACCAGCCAGCACTTTGTGATTTAACTAGATTTAATACTTTCTGTGATTTGGATTCAGTAAGCACACAGGAGAAAAATCTATGTCTGGATTAACCCAAAGGCCGAGTCCAGCTGTGTCTGTTTGTGGTCACAGCCTGGACCATGCAGTGCTCAAATACCTATGTTTCTGTGTTCTCTAAAACCTCCTGCATGCAGCCAGCAAATAACTAGCAAACTAGTTAGTGTTGATGCACTTCTGCACTCTGAAAAAAATAAATTACCAGGCACATTTCAAAAAACACAATTGCCAGAGATGTACTTACGATCCTAAAGTGCAAGAATCCCCTATATGCACATCATCTCCCCAACAGACATGTCATACTAACTCACAATATCCTCCTTATGTAATTCCCTTCACATATTGTTACACAGACTAAATATGCTTAGCACAACACAACAGCCTCTTGCATTCAAGCCTATGTGCTCTTAGCTCATGAGTTTTACCGTAAGTCCCATGAACATTATGTGAACTTCCAGCTCCTGGATACATGGGAACAATAAAAATTTCAACACAGTTTTTAGGTTTTATGGTTGCAGAAAACACCCACACATAAATATGATCTAAAAAGCCCCCAAACCAGAAGGCAAATAAAAATAATCCCAGAAACATTACTGTTATGCTGATAAATCCAGTGATTTTTAAGCTGCCTTCTTCAGGGATCTCTTGTATGGTTTGGGGAGGGCATGGTTGGCCACACTTGTGAGAACACATGCTTCTCCATGTTCAGGTCTCATAGAACTCTTTCCTTCTGAACCTCACACAGGTGCTTCATACCACACACAGGCACTCACTGCCCTGAGATGTGCTGTAGTCTGGGGTGAAACTCAATCTGTTTAGATTCAGCCTGCCCGAGACTCAGCTCCAGTCATTACAGAGATCAGGGTGAGAACTGGAGGCACTAAGGAGGATGAGAAATGCAGGCACTAGGGAGCTGCTAAGGTCACTTCCAGTGTCTGCTGCTTCTTTGGCTTAAAGAGGTGCATGAGATGCCAGAGCAAACAGGCTGTCCCCCTTCACATTTAGCTGCTGAAACAGTGTGTCCTGCCTTGGAGCAGCTGCTCACATGAGATGGCTTCCAGAGCTCATCCTTGCTGCATTGCACCCTGTCCCACTGCATGTGGGGCTTCCAGCTGATCTTGTAAGCAAAAGTCATGCTCAGTGAGGAGGTAGATGTGGCAGATCTTCCTCATGACAGCTCAGAAATGAGCTCTGGTCTGCTGGCAGCAGTCCAAGCCGTGATGGCCCCACTCCACTCTGGGCTGTGCAGCTTGTAGTGTGTGCAGATACCTTATGTGGCTTCCTGGAGCACAGCCCACCCCAGCCTCTGTGTCTGGCTGCTTTTGTGCCAAAGCATGCCCTTGGTTTGGAGTTAGGTTTTTTTCCATGCTGTGTTGATGTCTCTTGGCATGCCTAGGGGCAAGGAGTGGAGGCCTGCACCACAGACACCATTGGTGTCATCCCAGTTCCCACCAGACTGTGATGTCAGGGGGTTACTAGAGCCCTGACTCCACTGGTCTCCCAGACACGCCTAGATGCGGACAAGGAGATGGTGCTTCTGAAATGAAGTCTCTGCTCTCCTGAGGTTACCCCCCTTTTGACTGCTGAGGGAGAAAACACAGCCTATGTTATTTGCTTTATTCTAAATGGCTGTAGCCAGGTCAGTTGAATCCTTGCCTGTGCCAGCTTTGGCCATGACCAGTTTCAAGGGGCAGTAGTCCCCTGAGCAGAGAGGCCTGTGTGAACAGCAGCCTCATCATGATTTCCTTGCTTTGTTGTCTATCTGGAAGATTGCTCTCCATCCTGTTGTACTGCAGCAGAGTGGGAGGGGAGCAGAGACAGCACGCAACTGGCCTGAGAAGGACTTCAGATTTCTGTGGCTGTGTGACCTTCTCCTGCTCTCACTCAGGCCTGCAGCAGCTGGAGAGGCTGGCTGTGGTGTTCTGCTGCAGCTGGAGAGGCAAGGGTGATGTGAATGAGAACTCTCTTCTGAAGAGGGATTTCTCTAAATCCAAAAGGACACCCTGCATATTTTCTAAGCTCATGGATGTTTTGCAAGAGTTATGAGTGATGGCAGAGACATGCTTTGCAGTCAAGTCTTCTGGGAGTCAGTTGGGAGTTTTGGTTGAGTAAGAATTGGCATTAAAGTTCTGGATCTGACCCAGTGCAAGTAATGAGTCTGTGGGTGAGGCTGACCCTAACTGGGATCTGCACTCCATGACTGATACACATGGGATCAAGTGCAAAAAACAAAGGGAACTGCTCACCAGGACCTCGTGTGGGCTGGAGCAACAGTGCCTTGGGAGATTCTTCATACTGGCTCTAGCAAAAACTTACTGAGGGTGGAGAGGGAACTGAAACAGGTGAGACTGAGGTTCACAGGAGATGCACTCGGTCTGACACCATCTCCCTTCTTCTCTTTTCTTTATCTTCACTGCAGGTACAGTCTTTGCACACTTTTGAATGTCAAAATTCTTATTTTTTAAACGTCCTGCCAGTGCCAGTGGAGAAAAACTAAGCATGACATAGGGAGCAGGGCATAGGACTGGCACTAGATCTAGGCTGGAAAGTATTTTCTTATTTTGTGAGGAGTTTCAAAGCCCTGGAAAAACTTTTTTTTGTTCTGACAAAGGCTGGAAAGTCAAAATCTGAAACATATTGGTGAACTGAAAATCTGGAAAAGAGCAGTAAGGTTAGGGGTCAAGTGCAGCACTTTGTTTAGATAATTTTCAAATGTTTTGGTTTAGTTCTGAATGTTTCTAAATGGTTTCTAGCTACTACAATTATCTTACATTTGGAAAATAAAAGATACTTTGAAAAGTAGACGTTTGAGCAACTTGGAGGAGGAATAAACTTCAAACTGGAAACTTTGCAAGAAAAAAACCTCTTTCCCAGGGAGAAAAACAATTACAGTGGAATGGCATTGCATTATGAAACCCCCCAAAAAACCTGATCTTCCCTGCCCAACAACTGTCTCTGGAAAGGGATGGTGTTCAGCCCTATACTTCCAAGGGTTCATCTTGAGGCAATGTAGCTTGTCTCAGATCTCCCTTTTACTGCCCCAGCCTTTCCCTAGGACTTTCTTTCCCGCTTGTGGAAGTGTTTGTGTTGTCTGATAAACACTGAGCAAAACCATATGTGAGCTGGGTTGCATTATGCAATATGGGAGGATGGGTTACTATCTACTCTTCAACTTGTGAAAGTTTTCCTTTTTGGCCACATCTCAAGGGGGGATATTGAATTACATTGCATTTCATTTCTGATTGACACTGGATGCTTAACATTTACTGCCAATGCAGGCACAGGTTTTATTCTGCTGAAGGAATTCTTATATTCCCTGAAATTTCTAAATCAACATGAGCCTGCCAGTGCCAATTCTTGCTTTACAAGCAACTACTAGATCCTAAGGCTGAATTTACAGTCTTATTTCCTTGTAAATGTCAGATGTAATTTTGGGAGAATGTTCAGATATATCCGATACTGATCAACTCACCATTTTCATTACGATGCAGTCAGATCAGATGCAGCTGAGATCCTTACCCATACCCTTGAGGAAACCTATTGACAGGGTATGGAGGCAAGCTTTGGAAATAACAGACATGAAAAAGTATAAATCCCATATTAAAGTTTAATAAGTTTCATTACACGGTGATATTTCAATTACTCCATGGGAGGCTTGGATGAACCCCCAGGAAAAAGGCAGCTGTGGATTGGCAGCTTTTTGCTCTGCTTTAGTTCAGGATATTTCCATTTGATTACAAATGGGAAATCCCTTCAGCTGAAGGGGTAACGCTGGACCAATTTGCATTGAAAATTAAGAACTTGAGGAACTTTGCAATGGTCCCCGATTCCAGTTAATTTCAGCAAGTTTTGAGGTTTTTTGTCACCTTTCTGGTCACTCCCATAGAACAAAGAGTTAGCTTTTGCCAGCCAGGGAAATAACTGTAATCTCATGTTACCTGCCAAAACTCTTTATCCAGAGTCTAATGCCTCCAGAGGTGATCCAAACTAGAATTCATTACTGGAAAGATGAGGACAGACTTTCTAGCCTATTGTGATAGGACAAGGAGTAATGCTTTTAAATTAAAAAAAGGTAATTTTAGATTGGATATAAGAGAGAAGCTTTTTACAGTGAGAGTGCTGGAACATTGGCACTGGTTGCCCAGAGACTGCCCCATCCCTGGAAATGCTCGAAGTCAGGTTGGACAGGGCTGTCAGAGACCTGATCTAGCTGAAGATGTCCCTGCCCATTGCACAGAAGTTGGACTGGATAAGCTTTAAAGCTCCCTTCCAACCCTAACCATTCATGATTCTGTGAAAAAGGTGAGCCTTAAACCTGTGAGCCTCTTCCTCTGTGTGCTTCCTCCAAGGCAGGTGCACCTTGGAAGAGTGGAGAGAAAATACTTTTTTTCTTTGAAAATACATGTGCAAAATCCAGTAGTGCTGTGATTAAAGAAGTCTGCAGGTTAGACATACCCTGAATCAAGACCAGATTGGCAGTCAGCACCAGGAAAGGATTGGTGTCTTGTGGGGAAGGCTGTTTGACCAAATACTGCTGATACTCACATCAAAATGGAATACTTTAGGTGACTTCAGAGGAGTCTGGATCAAATGATGATATCTTTGTATGTTTCTGAAAATTAGTTTGTATTTTCAAATACAATGAATAGTAAATATCACTTGCTAAAGTACCTCACAAGTACGTGGCAGGTTGCATGCAATAGCCAAATTCAATGTTCTTCCTACCATTGAAGCACAATTATTCCCGATGAAACTAAGGTACCAAGGGAGAGGTATGCCTTACTGCAGGCAGCTGTGAAAGGCAGAGCAAGGCGGTGGAACTGGGAGTGCTAGCCCTTTGTTTTGTATTCATAATGCTCTTTCTTCTGCACTTCACAAGAAATGCACATTTCAAAATGTGGAAGACTTTAGGGTCTGTGGTTCTCTAACGCTCTGGACTGCAGTTGCAATCTTAAGTACAACAGAAAGCAAGCTGGGACCTCGTAAGAAAATGGCATGCAAGGTCTCACATGCACTGTGCATTCACTTCTGAGAGAGCTCAGCAGATCAATTAAACAGACATACAGTGCCATTGCCTAGAGTAGCAAGGAGCTGGTTTTCTTTCCCAGCCTTTGGTTCAAAGCACTTGACCTTTATCCTCATACCTTCTGTCTTTTAGGAAGGGCCATATTAAATGCTCATTCCTCTCAGTTGTAGGAGTCATGCTCACAGCTATTCAGTCTCTAATTGTATGAAGCCGTCCCCAGAAACACAGCCTCAGAACTGCCTTTTACTGAAGGGAACAATAAGGCTTAATATAGTGCCTGGAGTGATATTATAGAGTTAGAGGCAGATCAGAGATTAATACATTGTTCGTGCTATAAAGGATTTCTTGCTAGGACATTAATAGAAAAGGCTTTACCTAATCATATTGTTTGCAGGCTTGTTTTGTTTTGCTGAAGTGATATGCAAGTCCCTGACTGTCAAAAGGGAGCAAAATTCAGCTTCCAATTTTCCATGAACTAAAAAATGATCTTTGCAAAGTATTGAGCTTGACTTTAAAAAAATTTTGTGAGTGAAGACATTTCTGTTTCTTGCAGCTAATTTCTGACCGTTTAGGTAAATCTGCAAGTTATGTTTCTATGTACAGGAGTAAGAAGTCCCCATGAAGGGGAGAGAGAATGCTGGATGAGGTTCATGCATAAATCCTGAGATTTCACAAGCTGGACTTTTAAAAAATCTACCCGATTTCACAATACCCAGTCAGAATGTGACCCTTTGGATTGGAAGCATGTTTTTCAGGATTGTCTCTGTTGACTCTTAGTTGGGGTATTTTTCTTCCCTTCCACATGTGACCCTCATTTTCAGGGTCATGTATGTATTGTATGTGTTGTATATTGGGAAATCCAGTTTTTCAGGGCACACCACTCTCCCCTGCCGCTTTTTCTGCAGCTCTTACAAAGAGCAGGATAGCTTTCTCTATAGCCCTTCTTTCCCACCTCTTTCCATACAGTTTTGGAGGCCTGTTGAAAGCAGTTCTTTATTCCTCCATCTGCTATTAATTGCCTCTCTCTCATGCTCTCTAACTCCCTCACTGCCCCTCGCACACCCCCGCTTCAGGGACAAACTTTGAGAGGAATTTGCACTCCACTAGAGTCATCTATCGCTGGCTAAATCCTTCTAAAACATTGCCACTCTTGCTGAATGCAATTTACTCTTTCCATGCCAAGGTTTGCTTCAGGAAATCCCCCAGATGAATTAAAACTATTGTTTTGCATTTGTTGGGACCTCTGCCCAGTGCTGCTTGCGGTGCACAAGCTGTGTTTGGTGCTAGTTGGGTCAAGATAGCTCAGAAAAATCTCATGGCTGGGTATTGGTGTTCTGAGCCTGCTGGCTCACACACACACACACACACACACACACACACACTCAGCCTCTCTCTCCTTTAAAGAGGAAACTCAACTCAGCATGTGGTGAGTAACCAAATATCAGCAAAGACTTTCTTGCATTTTCTTAAATTCTGCTAAAAATGAAATTTGAGAAGGAGAGAAAAAATCCTGTGTTAAAATAAACTCTTGGGTGTAAATAGGTCAGCACAATCAAAAAATCTGGGTGTTTAATGGAGAGATTCTGGCTAGGATTCATTAGTCACTGATTCAGCTGGAAGAAGTGAAGCTTCATGATGCATGTAAGTTTTTAAGAAGCTTGGAAAAAGTTAAAAACACAGCAGATATTTGTGTGGACATGGGATGCAGGCCTGTGGTGAAAGCAGGCACAACTCTGCTCAAACGCATTGGAGCTGTGCAAGAAGTTTGGTTTTGGCCATAGAAATAACACAGGTATAGGTTAAACAAGGCCTGATTCATTGGATTTAAGTCCACAGGGACTTGTGTGGTTGTCTGGATGGACTCTTTGTATAGCATACATCTTGCATATCCTGTGATTCATCTATGAGGTCTGAGTTGTGGCAAAGTTCATTGTTTTTGAAAGAGAGATATCATATATTGATTCAAAGTCTTCAAGAGACAGAAGACCCATAAGTCCTTGGTTTAGACTAGCCAGGGGTTAATTACCTTTATCTGCCTGAGCATACATCATTCTGCTCACTGCTCCTCATGGTTGGCCTCTGCCCCCATGGCATGAAGTGGGTTTGGTGAGCCTGTCTCTCCTCAGCCTCACTTGCTGTACTGCCAGCTGTGCTATTGCAAAGTGAATGCTGCTTTTGTATCTGAGGTGATCAAAACAGAATGAAAGCTTTGGATAGCCACAGTACTTCCTGCTCACTCGGTGTCCAGCCAGAGATGATGGGAAACTGAGCCTGATACCCACCCCGAGAAAGGACCGCAAAACTGGAGCATACTTACACAGTCTCCTCTCCTAAAATTCATAGTTTTGCCCAGGGAACATTTCACACATACAGCTATTTGCATTACATCCTTTGATTTTTAAGGAAAAACTGCTAGAAAGAAGTTTGACATAAAATGAGAAGTTTGACCCTCAACTTGAGAGGGTCTTGTGATTGAATGCTACTTCATCTTGGCTGAGGCAGACGCTTACATGGCTAGCCAGAGTTCTGCACAACAAAAAAGAGCTGAATGTTGACATCAAAGTTTGGCCCACTGATCTTACCAAAGAGAAAGTATTTCCTGAATGGGGAGCAGCCACGTAGTTCATACAAACTCTCGGCAAGAATATATGATGTTGCTCTTTGCAGAAAATCATTACCAGATGGCACAGTGATGGTGGGTGTAAGCAGACCCACAGGGTGCAACAGGATTGATGAATAACATCTCTCTGTGGTACATTGCAAAGTCAAGGTGATGGCAAGCAAAGATCTTGCTTCACGCTCGTTGGTCATGCTCCATTCTGCCTTTGTGCTGGGCATGGGCTCTGTGCAATGGGGAATGTGCCGTGGGAATAGCCATGCCCCCCAGGGCTTGAAGCCTCAGCCTTGAGCCTAGCAAAGGAGAGCAATGGCAAGGACAATTAAATCTTGGTTGGCCTTCTGCTGTGCTCAGCATGGAGGAGGTTTCTCTGGGTTCATTAACACAGCTCTGATTCACAACCTTGAGTGGAAGGAGGCCAACAAGCACAGCATGCTATTCCTCTGAGCGAGCTGTTCCAGCTAAGTGGAAGCAAAAATTGCAGCACACTCTCCCCTGAACAACTTGAGAGGTGCTCTGAAAGTTTCATTAAAATGTCATGCCATTTTTATATCTTTTCTGGTGAAGAGTGGGTCACTCACATTGCCAGGGAGGTTAGTATGTTGCTATGGTATTTTACCAAATCCTGGCTTCTGTTGCCTGAGTGGAAAACAGCCTGCATATTCTGTGAAAAATTAATGTAAAAAACTCATCAGCTTTTGAGGATGCTATGGGACAAAATAATTTTTTTTTCAAATTTGTTCTTCAAGAGAGCCCTAAAGCTGAGTTGTGTCCTCTGGAACAGGTGCTGATCTGGGAGCTTGGGGTCATACCCTTTTCCCAGCTCAGCAGAACAGGCTCTTGAACTCAGGGTGGTGGTAGGAAAACAGCAGTGCATTTCTCAAAGGCAGACTCTTTCTGACCATGACTTTTCCAAGATCAAGGTCATTGTCCTTGTAGATTTGTTATTTTCTCATAATGGGTTGACTAAAAACCTATGCAAATTCATTTGCGTATGAACTACCTCCTGTGTATGCCCATGAAAGAATTTGCAACTTACATCTAGTGAGTTATGTGACTTTTTTGATAGGGTTGTTAGAACTACTCTTCTTCAGAAGGCAAAACCCACAAGAAACTGTTGAGCACAGCTGCCCATAATGTGCTATTGTAGGGATGCTCACAAAACAGGCCTATTTGTGAAACTTTACTCATAAAATGCAGGATTCACAGAAGGTCTTAAAAGATCTTTTATGACTGAGAAGCATTGATCTCTGAACTGGATGAGGCACATGGCCTAATTCACTGAGAAAGCTGCTGATTAAATGATTGAAAGAGATTTTGTTTCCTGGTTTTATACTTGTGCTGAAGCTATTTTTCTAGTCATAGGTGAGTCTCAGCCAGCTCCCAGAGATGCAGAAAATCAGAATTTTCTTCTTCTTCTAAACATCAGTTTTGTACAACAATTGAATTTCATTGGTCTGAGAGGGATTTGGGGAAAGCTTTTAATATTCCATATGGCTTTAGGATTCAAAGAATTTCCATGTAATGAAGTATTGTCTTCTGGACTTTTCCCTTTCTGCTTTATACTTAGCAGGTGGTATTCTGACACTAGCAGCTTGGGGCGGTTTTAAATTTCATATTAGAACTGTACTATCTGAACTGAAATCCCAAGGGGAATTTTTATCCCTTTTCTTTTCAGCATGTGTCAATGGAAACAGTCCTCTGAAGGTCAAGAGCAAGTGCTGTCCCTAAATATAAAATTCCTTTGGTTATCACAAATGCAGTGTTCACCACAGGAAGGGACTGGACTTCTGAGAAGGGTGCAAGTTTTGATTTCATAAAGTTTACATTGCAGAAGGGTCGTGGACAGAGTCTTGGAGGCTGGTAAGAATTAGTGAGATATTATCGGTCCACAGCAAGGTTTTATGTTCCAAGGCTTCTGGCATGTAACCTGGGTCCTTCGTTTCCATGCTACTGATTCTGATATTTCGTTAAATAAAAACAAGAGTAAAGAAGACTTTTTATAACCATGTTTTCTATTGCAGACATAAAGCAGATCATGCAGTTTGATATAAAAGGGGCAAGCATAGCTTATAAAATTTATTTGAGAAAGACCTGACTGCACGGAAACTTATCTCAACACTCTCATCAGTAATTTTGCACTAGTGTAGCAGCACCTCTTTTTCATTATTGGGAACACAAAAAGCCAGTTGGCTTGATTGCACATGGAATGGCCACATCATAAATGTGCTGTAATCCTTGTCATGAGAAGTTTTTAAAAGTTCTTGGTGGGAGCTGGTCACTGTTTTCTTTCCCACTTTTATTTTAACCCAAAAGTTGTAGTGAAAATATTAAGGCACTGATGTTATTTTCTTCAAGATTTTTATAGTTTTTGATTTTTTAGAATTCTTCAGTTAACATTATCTAGAAATAATATAGTTTGAAATATTTTTTTCCTTTCTTTTCCTGTTTTCTATCCCAATTTTCCTCCTCCATCCTCTTCCACTCTTTTATTTTTTTCATGGCTGTAAGAACCCAAATAATGGTGGAAAAGACCTCTAAGAGTAAAGAACTACAAAGGGAGAAAGACCAGTTACGGGAGAGAAGCCTGGGTCCAGATCCCTGCTCTGCTACACACCTTCCAAGAGAACATTACTGAACGATTCTCTGGCTTAGATTTTAAGCACCAGTTTGAGCATGCATTTAAATCCAGACTTATCCAGTGTCCAAATTGTCTGGGAATTGGTTTAAGAGCGCTCCTGAGTAGAAGATCAGGTCAGCATTTAGAGGAGACACAGTATCTTGGCCGAGGTTCCCACCACTTGCCAGACACCTCTCATCCTTCCTATGGGCACCACTCGGCACTGATGGGACCGACGCTCCCTGCCAGGTCACAGCTGGGGCTGGCTCAGGCAGCTGACTGATAGATGTGTGCATGTGCCCTTTGGGCTCCTGGTGTTTTCTCTCCATCAGACTTCACCTCGCTGTCCTGGTGTGTGAATAGGGAGGTAAGATTTCCTTGCCTCAAAGCACTGTTTTGAAGAAACAATAAGCAAAACCTGGGATGCAGTGAGGTAATACATTGAGAAGGGCCATAAAGCAGCTGTGGCATCTCCCTGTTGTCAAGGTGGGGAAAATGCTGTGCTGCCATTACCTAGAAGCCCGTGGGGAGCTGAGATGGTTCTTTTCAGGTTTCTGGGAGGTCCTGCAGGCTGGCTTTATCAGATCCTCATGTTCCTTTGTGAAATACAGATGCTGACACTTGGAACATTTGTCTCCACCAGTCACTGACATACAGGTGCCACATGTCCTGAACCAAACAACTGCACTGCAGCAAGCAGAGGTAGAGGTGGGTCTTGGAGGGCACGTTTATCCAGACACAGGAGACAGGAGACAATGGCAGGTAGCCCCTACTTCCTTTCCTCACATGCCTGTGATGAAGTGCAAAAATATGTTTGGAAATTCTTCCCAAGCCAAGGCCTCTGTGTTTGTCAACAGCTTTGTTTTGTTGATGGGGAAAAACATGGAATGGAATATCTTCAAAATTAGCAACTGAGCTACAGGGATAGAGCGTGATGCAGCATCTGAGGAAGGCCAGTGCAGGTGGGGCTCAAAAACCCAACTCAAGGAGTTCTGCCAGATGCTGAGAAGAAAGCTGAATGCAAGTGAATTATTCTGTTTAGATTTTCCACAGCATGAAATTCCTGTAGTGTCAATCTTCATCTATCTTCTTGTTAGAGCCACTTGCAGAACGCCATAGGGAAGAAACTGCTCTTAGCTTTTCCTTTGGTGGGGTGAAGCCCAGTGGTGCAGCAGCAGAGGAAGCCTCATCTTGTGCTGAACACTGCACTGAGGGTAGGGGTGAGCAGATTCCAATTTTTATGCCTCTCAGTGAGCTTTCTTTTCACAACTCTTAAAATTCCAATTAAACATTACTGTAAGTATTGAAATCAGTTTAAGAAAGTTAATCCATTGTTTGAAAAATCATCAAGACTGTCAGCTTGATGTTGTGTGAAGTTATTCAAGTTCTAAAGCCCTGAAAAATAGACCTCACAAGAGAATTAGCAGCTGACCCTTAACTTCAAATGTCATTACTTTTATACTGGAATATGAATTATTTTCTGTTTTACAAGCTTATGTCGTTCACTCTGCCATGGACTGGATTTTTCATTTATATTAGTCACAAATTGTACTTGTTCTGCAATATCCCAGGACTCGAGTGTTTTCTAGGTCTCAATAGCTGTCATCTTTTTCCCAAGGTACTTGAGAAATGTTCTCTGGAGTTTCTGTGAATCACAGATGTTTGTTCTGAAGGACAGGGTTGGTGGTCCAGGGCCATGTGTAAGGGCACCTTGATGAAATTCTACATGGGGGTCAGTTTCAGAGATGCTCAGTGTTAGAAGGAAGCATTTTCCTTACTGTTGCCCATCAGCAGAAAAATGCTAATTGATTTTTGAGGCCTCAGTCCCTGCTGTAGAGAAAGGCAACAGGAGGTGGAAAAAGGTTTTGTTGTCTTTCCTGACAGTTCATTTTGCAGTCTCCAAGATCCATCTGCTTACAGGGAGTGGGGGACATTCAGAAAGAACATCTGTGAGTATCCCATGTTGTTACACTTCCAAAGCCAATGGCAAAGACCTTGGCGAGATCCAGGGTTTTCAAACATGAGCCTTTTCTGCAAGTGTTTAGACAGATGGTTTGCTACTGTATGGAGCATCTTCAGGGAATTCACTCCTATTCTCAATGTTGCAATTACTGCAGGCTCAGGGCTGGCTGTCTCCTGCTGAGTTTCTGAACAGTGTTTGTTTTTGCTTGATGAAATTCTGTCTTAGATTTTTTAGTGATTATGCTATATTGTGTTCTGCCAGGCTTTGAAATGAGATCAAATTGCTTTTCCCTCAGCATTCACTCACAAAACGTGTCGGCCAAATCTTGAAGTTCCTACTTGTGTACCGCTCACCCACCAAAAGTCAACGGGACCTTTGACTGAGTAAGCACTGTGTGAAAACCAAGTGTGAAGGTGGGGGCATTTCTTGGCTGCAGAATAATAGCTTGCAGCAGCAAATATTTTATTTTCTCTGAAAGAGGTAATGGGTACACTGATGTTGCCTTTGATGAGATATTTTTAAGACATGGCTTGCCCAGCCCATGGTAGAAACGGGCATTACAGCTGAACACAGTTCTCCAGTTCGGCAAAATGTTTATTTTTTTTAAGTTGATTTCAGTCTAAACCAAACTAAAACCCAAATTAAGTGGTATTTCCAGTGATTTGTAGAATCTGCTCACCAAAACTGACAGCTTCTGTTATTTTTGCTGACAATCTAGCTGTGAAATTGGTAAAAGAATCCATTTCACTGAGCAGTTGTGGAAATCTGAGCCCAGATGGATCAAGAATGCATGTTTGGGCAAAAGTCTTTAAGCTCGAAGTATGTAATACATAGAACTTTGTGCACAGTTAACTGGTGTTTTAAAATTAAGCTCTTGTAAGAGAAACATCCACTAATCTCTAATAGACAGAGTCCAGATCACATCCCAACGTTTTCACTTTCCATATAGGACAAAGCTGAATATGAACTTTGAAATTCTGACCCTTTGTGAAGGTGCTTGCAGTGCTGTCCCTTGGATTCCACAATCAAAGAAAACTTAAAGAGCTATTGTAGAACCAGGTTTCTATCAGAACCAGTTCTCTTTTTCATAACCAGGCAGACTTGACCACACAGTAAGGATGAAACTCATTGCTGAGAAAATAAATAGCACATGACTATTTAGATCCTTGAAAAACAAACTCAGTGGTCTTTGCCCTGGTCTGTTGAGGAGGAAGAATAGTACATTTTCTTTCCTACTCCAAATATTTAGTAGATCTCTACACACTGCAGTCACTGTCCTCCTGTCTATATTAACTGAAGCAAACAGGGCTGATTTTGAGTTCATGTACCACATATGACTGCTGTGATATCAGTGAAGTTCACATCAGTATTAAGCTGGTGTGTTAATGGACTTAAGTCTAGATGCTATAAACACTTAGAAGATGTTGAAGTCTTTAAAATTGAAATACCTGCTATTACAGCTATTTAATAATTGTAGAAGACAAGTTTATTTGTGTATAATTTTTTAGATTTTTTCAGTTGAGTCTAGGGAAATGAGCCCTGATTTCTTAGAGAAAAGAGGATTTTGTGTATGTCTCTGTGTGTCCCTGACACCTTTTGAATTCATTGGCTGACTTCCACCAGATTTGTTAGAGAAGTATAGATGTCTAAGGTAAGTAAGCCTCTGAAAGCAGATGGCTAGGTGAAAGAAAATTTTGTTGGGAGAACCTGACAGTAGGGAAAAGAGCAGAACCAGAGTGCATTTTATTAGAAATAAGAGAATCCATATGGGTGAAAAACCCTTACAGATGGCTCAGTTGCAAAAAAATTTTAGATATCAAAGTCACTCATCTACGAGGCACAAATCTAAAGGAAACTGATTTCATTGATCCTGGTGCTTTTGTTTCTGCAGCACACCTAGTTTTGCATTCAAGTGTTGGGATAAGAATAAGAAAACACCATTTTCTGGAAAAAAACCTAAACAAACATATTAGTGAGTATGTATTCTTTTAAAAAGAGCAGTGTTCTCTGTTAACAGAGAACTGAAACAGGTTCTGAATAACTGGGATCCAATAATGGTGTGCTGGGGGATACTGGGTAAGTATCTTCTGTTCTTCCTTTCTTGGGGCCATTACCCGCTTTAAAAACGGGGTTAATGATACTTAAGTGGCTTGGAGTGTGTTTTGACCACTGCAAAGAAATGATCTTTGAGATATGTGTAATTAAAAGCTCCATGTACTTTAAACTCTAGTTTCTTACTACTGTGGCATTAGACTGTAAGATCTTTGAGCTCCACATTTTTTAATATATACAAGAGTGGTCACTTTAATTGATGCTAAAACCTGAGTACTCACAAAAAGAGTGAGCTTCTCGTAATGCTCCCCTTTGTATTAATCTATGAACAATCAATTCAAAAGATACCATACATACCATGCAAGGCATAGGGAACATTTTGGTCTAGCTGTTAAGCAGGTGAAGTTTGGATATGTTGCTGATCTATATGATCCTGTACAGTGGATGAATGTGGCTATATGGTCTTATAAACAGCAGGGGTTTTGAGCTTCACTACACTTCTGCTAACTGGATACATATTGGTAAAAGGCATATGAGATATTTCTGTCAGATATTAAAATATAGGGAGGCTTGAGGCTCTGTGTTTTATGTCTCTCCAAATCAGTCTAATAATTTCTTTTGTTTGAATAAAAAGTTTGAGGAAAATTTTTTCCAGAGCTAATATTTCTGGAAGCTTTTAAGGAAGGCATAAAGCTTTGATGACGTCATTAAAAACATTAAAGATGTGTTTGAGTAAGGGTTTCTGGAAAGGTTTAAACCACGCAATGCGCTGTTCAGCTGTAGAGCAAGAGTTGCTGGATGGCTCTGTTGATTCTCCATGTCACTTGAATGTGAAGAGTTTTATACCGTAGCCAGAACCCAAACCTAATTTTCTCTGGACCTAAAGCTCAGATGTTACATGGCATAGGAAGGTTAGGGATGAATATACTGAGAGATATACCAATGGCTTTGCCCCAGCTCTGGTGAGGAGGCCACAATGGCTTGATGTACAAAATATGCAATTTTCTGGGTAAGAAAATTTACTTTTTTTTTGGTATAGGAAAATCATTCTAACATGTTCTTTAAACAAATTAATCAAATACTGGCCAAATTCCCCCCAAATTCACATGGTTACATTAAGGTCAACTGGGGCCCAATTAACTTGTGTTTGCTTCCCAGGGTCATCTGATCTTGGCAATTTTCATCATTCCAATAAAATTGGGTTTGATTTCTGGTGCACAGAGAACAGCTGTGATTCCAGGTCTTCAGCTTTGTCTAATTCCAAGGAGCAGTGTGCAAACAAACTAATCATCTGAGATCTTAGCATGGGGAACGAGCAACGAGCATGGGGAAGTGTGAGTTATGCGCATCAGTAACTTGTGCAAGGGAACTAATTAGGAGCAGATGCTTAAATTTTCCTAATGTTTATATGAGGAGAACAAATTGCCCACTGGCAGAAATAGCCATCTGTAAAAATGGTGTTCCAGCCTCATAATTTTAAATGTTCTTCTTGTATTCTTAATTTGCATGTACACAATAAATTGCAGCTAGAGACATTCAATCAGCAATGGGTCTGAGTGCTTAAGGTCTGGACCATGTCACCCAGCAGTTCTATGAGACCCTTACAGATTCTGCTGAGGATTTGGTGTCCGTGAACCAGTGTTTGTAAAAAAATTGTATGTATTTCCTCAAAAGATAGCATGCACAGAGCATCTTACAAAATCAACAAAAGTAAGAAATGTCAGTCTTGTCTGATTCCCTAGAAAAGTAGTAGGAATTTTCTGGCAAATAAATGCTTCACTCTCTTTTTTTCGGTTCCCTTAGACAGGAGAAAATAAACGAGTCATTAAAACATTGGTGTCATGCAAGGGAGTAATGTTCTCAAGGTATGAAAACACATCCCCTCCCCTTTGCAGAATCCAACCTCTTTTAAAAACAATGGATACCAAAGTGTTTAGGGATCCCTTTGTATATATCATGTATGTTCCACACAGTGAAAGACCTGCCCATTCCCACAGATGTCAGCTGGGACATAAAAGCTTGTTTTGGCTGCACTCACCAAGCCCTCCTGCTGTGGGCTAGAACGCTTCCCTGCCCCACCTGTGTGCTGCACTGATTGATTGAAAACCAGACCGCAGACCATAGCCTGCAGAAGCAATTACTTGTCTCTCAAAATCAGTCTACTGTAGCTCGAAACTGACTTTCCAGACGGCCCAGGAGGAGCATTACGGTAGCATTGGGGTAGTTGTTGGGAAGGTTATCCTCTGGGGAAATCTTGACCCCACCAACCAAGCAGCATGGGAGTGCTTGACTGCCAGCTGTTGCCTGCCAAAGACTGAACCAGTTGTCTTTAGCTCACTGGTATTACTGCAACACTGCTGAACTCGCAAGGGAGCCATGGAGTCTGACTTGGATATCACAGGCCTCTCCATTTTGCAAAGTTACACCTGGACGGAGTTAAATAAGGTGTGGTGGCAAAAAATGTCCTTCCAGGGTGGGCTTCAGCAATGATCTGAGTACTCCAAGACATGGAGACATCCTCCAATTTTGTAGGTAATTTTCTTCAACACCTAAGGACAGACATGGATTTCAAAAAAAAAAAAGTGTGGCTGCATTTCTAACTGGAATTTTTTATGCCTTTGTTTTGTCAAAATCAGCTGTTGGTCTCTGTTACTGTTATCTTTTCTAGATTAAAAGAATCTGACAGTGACTAATAGATTTGAGGATATTCAGGCACCAAAACTAAATCACTGCTGAATGTTCTTTTTGAGAAGCTGAGGATGTGAACTTTTTTAGATGCCTTGCTACAGGAGAATATTTACTGATGACATGTTGGTGGCAGCAGCCTGTGGAGTTCTTCTCTTGCCATGTCTCAAGACCTGTTTTCTCCAGCCCTTATACCATTCCAGTGGTTCCTTTCTGTTTCCTTTCCAAATCCATCAACAGTTTCTAAAAGACACCCAAATTTGTAGCAATGATCCAGCATGCAACTTCTGCAGACATGGGGAAAATCATTTCTCTTCTGTCTCACATATCCTCCAGCTGCACTTTTAGCCATGGCATTTGCTCTGTTTTGCCAGAGGAGCACACTTGGAGCTTAGGCTGTGTTGTCTCTCTGACTGTATAGTTCTTCAGTAAAGTCCCTGCTTTCCTCTTGCATTTTTTTTATTGCTCTGCTTGCCTGCCTCTTTCAATCTGTGGAACAAGTCTAAGATTTCCTGGGTCTCAGGAAATGCCTGTCACTCAGTTCTCAAATAATTGCATTTTCCCTAGACATCTTCGTTATCTCTATTCATTTCTGTTTTGTTTAAATGGTTCCACCTTAACAATTGATCCATGTCTTTATTTTCAGATCATTAAGGAAAGTGCTTAGTAATGTCCAGGCCAATGTCAGTGGGGCAGCTACCACCTGCCCCTTCATACCTAGGCTGGTGTTTATCTGATGTTGACAACTTCACAAAAATGTTCTTTTGTGGTGCTAAAGTACATGAGGGTCCCATTGTGCCAGACTTTCCTTTAAGAAGAAGGCTGATCCCCAAGGTGCTTGCAATAAGATGCACAAGAGCTTGGAAAGCACTTGCCTACATTACCCAGAGAGTTCAAGACCTTGGTTTCCTGGGCAGACACCACCATCTGCAACACTGAGGAGATGACTCCTTCTATTTGTCTGACCTTTGGCTGCAGCTGTCAAAGAGTTACACTGGGCAGCCTACACGGCTCAGAGCATCCCCAAGCAGCACCAGCAATGCTGCCAGCTGTGGTGGGGTTTGTGGTGTGCTGGGAGCCTGCCCAGGAGCACTGAGGCGAGCCTGCAGAAGGCAAGCAGGGTGCTGCTGGCCTGTGGCTCACAGTGCTGCTGTGGGTGCTTTCTCTGTGGGTTAGAGCAATGCTTTTCCATTGATGCTGACTGAGGAATAACTCAATGCACACCGTCTCTGCATTTAACTAGTATCTCTAGTTACTCTTTTTCATATATTTTTTTCCCTTCATTTCCAAATCTGATGTTGATTTCCTTGGGATGTGTTGCCACTGGGCTTCCAGGGATGTAGATCAGGCCCTTAATTACTCCTTTCATTTCTAACTCTGCTACAGCTGAAGTGAAGATTTTCAAATCCCCTGGAGAGATCCGTTTGCTCATTTCTCAACTAATTAAATTTTTCCTAGGCAGTTTTGACATTTCAGTCTGAAGCACCTTTTTGTTTCTTTTTTTCCTTAAAAGCAAGGCTAGGAGGCAGATCCTCAGGAGATGAGAAGTGTCACACATATATTGAATCTAAACCAGCGGGTCTTATCCCAGGGCTGAATCTAAACCAAGCTTTCTCCCCTCTCATTCTTCAAAGATTCTTTTACCCAGAATGGACAGAAATCAATGTAATTGCACTGAGATATTCAGAAACACAATGATTTCTAGCAGGGAGGATTATCAAATATTGGAAAAATTTGCCAATTGATGTAGGAACTCTCAGCTCCTCCAAGTGTTTGAATTGAAAGCAGGTATCTTGCATTACATGTGCCCTGCCTCAGCCACATGTAGGTGAGTTGAATACGGAAATCTCTGTGGAAAAACCATGGCCAGCTTCAAGCAGTTGAGAACAGACTTTGTTGTAAAATCCTATGCCTTAAAATCTCTGGATAATAGACAGTAGCATGGATAGAGCTGCTCACAAGCAGAATTTTGAGTGGAAAACCTCTAGGACAGGATATGTAATTTTCCCACTGTGTTAATAGAATCTCTAAAAATAAAGATGCTAGTTGTACCAGCACATCTCAATAACTCCCAGTGTTACCTAAAGTCATTTCCTACCAGCCTGGGAAGGCTCTGCTTTGCAGGCATTAAGTTGGATGCTCTCAGCTGTCTATCCTCCTTTTCAGCATTTTTTTTCCCATTTCAGGACATTGTGCTTCAGTTTTGTCACGTGTTCCTGTTATTGTTTTAGGCAAAGGCAAGAGGTGGCTGTCTAAGGTTTTTCTGACCTCTGTAAATACAGACATAGCTAAAAAGGGCTAGTTGCTGAAAAGGCCAAGAGGACGAAGACAAGTCAGGGTTAAGTTCATAAGTTGGTTGAGTTTAAAGGTCCCATATGTGGGGTTTATGGAACCATGTTTTTCAGTTTTAAAAGATTTTTATTAAGTTTTCACAAAATACAAATGAAAAGTCATAAACAAAACCCAGGATCCTGCTCAGAGTTACCCTGAAATAAATCTGGAGTAACTGCCTTGGAGTCAGGCAATGTCTCCAACTTTATTTTGCTGGGGCTAAAAGGAGAGCCTGACCCCATGAGTATTTTCAAACGTGCAGTTATAAAGTATGCAATGTTCTCTTAATTTAGACTAAGAAATTTACAGGCTGAAGTTCACTATGAATTGAGTTTAGCCAGTGATGTTTTGATTTAAACGCTCTTTTGGATCCACGTGTCATAAGAATGGAATGTGTCCAGTGACCCATGCAGACTTTCCTGTGCCTGTTATCAGCATCACAGCTAGTGGTCCCCAGGCAGCAGGAGTTTGTCCTTGTGACACCTCAGTCAAACAGGAAATCATTATATTCTCTGGAGAAACTGAGGTACATGGTGATGAGAGACTTCCTCAGAGTCACCAAGGGCAGCCTGTTGTAGGGTGAGGGTAAAACTGTTATTGACTTCACCATGGCCAAGATTTCCCCAGGGTCCATCGAGGTCTCAGGGAAGTGTTGAGTTGGAGAGGACTCATCAGGGCAGCTACTGTAGAGAAGTCAGCTCAGGATTTTTCAGTTGGATTCAAAGGAGGACTGCAAAACCTGGGTCCCTTTTGCCTTTCCACCTCTGCTGTTCCATCTGTTCCACTTTAGGAAGAGGTCAGTGTTGGCTGTGGCATGGCCAGGCATGGGCTACCTTGTCTGATAACACCTCTGCTGCATTTACAGGCCAGGAGCTGACCTTTTTTTGTCCTCATTGATCAGGATTTGGTTAGCATTATTAGGGTTTGTTTCCCTTATTTCAAAATTTCATAAATACCATCTTCTCTTGAATCCTTGCAGTCTTTTCCTTGACACCAGGGGATTCTACAGGGTATTGTAGAGGGTGAGTCTCCCCACAGAGTTCAATTACATGTAGAAACTGAACTCCTGTCCCTCTTGCAATGAAGGGAGGACTTGGCAGCCAAGCAGGGATTTCACCCAGACACCAGCCCTTTCTTCTGAGCGCTCTGCTCTGCAGGGTGTATTCCTTCCATTACAGCCCTCACTCCAGGACTCCGCAAGGGCACTGTGAGAAAACCTCTGTTGTCTCTTACATCAGATTTAGAGTCTGCAGTGCTCAAGCCATGAAAGCTACACAGAGGCTGGGCAGTCAAATCCACGGAAATCAAATGAGAATTTGAGTAAAGCCCCTGGTTAATAAGTCTTTCCCAAGTCCAATAAACATAACTGGAAATAAATTGCATCCATACATTTCACAGTTTGATTTACATTAAAATGAAAACATGAGAAAGGCCTGCCATTGACAAGTTCAAACAATGCAAAATTCTGCACAGTTTGTGTTTATCCAACCATAATTTATAGCTCAAATATTTCATTGAGATAAAAATAAATCAATGATAGTACACTACTTGCGATTTATCTTGGAGTAGTTTAAAAAAACAGATGATTGTTTTCCTATGCTGGTAGTGTGGGTCTATCACCAAAGCCATCACATGTTCAACATTTTACTGTTCAAGGCCCCCGCAAAATGTCTTCTGACAAAGGGCCTCTTTTCACAGTTCAGACAGCTTTGCTTCTGTTCAAGCCTGAACCTTGCCAAGTTCCTCATGTGCTCAGTATCTGAAATAAGACCATCACTCAGCTCCAGATTTAATCTCTGGATGGATTTTTGACTAAAGGGCTTCAATCATCAAACCCCTTAGTACCAGTACTGTGCCAAGGAGGTGGGTTTGGAAGCAGTGGAGGAGCACATCTGTGCACCCCCTGCCTGCTGACAGGAATGGCGATTCAGAGCTGGTAGCATTGTTATTCAATAAATACTATTGAATTCAGAAGAGAAAGGAATTCTCCCCCGGTCCCTATGGCTCCTATGGCTGTTGGCAGCATTTCTGAGGTGAGTGAGTCATTAGCAGCTGCTCGGGAAGGGAGGGAAGGCTGAGCAGCAGCATGCCACGGCTTCTAGCTGGGCTCCTCCACCCTTCCAGGAGTTCAAGCGGTTTTTTTTAACCCAAGTGTCCAAGGTTATAGAAGAAACCTTGGTGCTCCAGAATGTGTTGTCTTTGGGCTTGGCTTAAGTGAGGAGGATCATTTAATATTTGCCAGAATGGTGATTATTAGAGTCATAGAAGACCTCTAGAGAACATCTAGTCCAAGCCCCTGCTAAAGCAGGTGAGTCCTGAAGAACTCCAGAGACAGTGATTCCAGGGCCTCTCTGGGCTCCCCTCCAGAGCTTGTCCTCTGGGCTACTCCTACAACAGGTTCCAGACACACCTGCTATGATTTGGAAAACTCCTGAAGCAGAAAAGAGAATAAAAGCTATGTTTGTTCATCTTAATGTGGCAAGCTCTGGCCGCTTAGGAGGCTGGCTGCCCTCTCCTGCCCCTCAGCCTCGTATGGATACTGTCCCATTTTTTTGGGGGGAGGCAAGAATTCACAGGGAAATCACTTCAGATCCACTGTCTGTAGCAATAGTCAGCTTTATCAGGTCTGACCTGGAGCCAGAATTACTTTAGGTCATTCCAGCGAGGGTCAAATCTTTGCTGCACTTAGCATTTTCCACCAGGATCAAGATATTTGCTCTGATGGCTCTTGGCTCTCAACCTTAGCTCCCAGAGCACCTTAACAGCATGTCCGGTTGTCAAGGCACAAGGATGCTGTTAACATAGCATCCAACTAAAGTTTATGCAACCAAACACTGCCTGCTATGCAGTTGGGTAAGCACCTTTCAAAAACCACCGCACATCTGCACGTCTCACACTGCTCTGGGGTGTCCATCATTCTGGCCTCTGTGTGGTTTCCAAATGTGGGCAGCTCTTTCCTGGGTGGTCCTTAGTATCTGCCCACGGGGCTCCTCTGCTTTTGTTGTGGCCATGGCATCCCCCATCACCTCTCCCTTCCTGAGAGCCTTCCAGCATAGGAATCGGGCAGGATTTCCTGCTGCCTTTCAACCCATTCAGAGCTTTGAGGGTGTGAGGGAGCTGGTTTCTCCTAAGTGCTTGTCCCCATGCCAGTCAAAGCCCTGGGGACAGGGCTGGCTCTCGGCTGCCTCCAGCATTCACACCTCTGCACTAGGCCTGCACATCCTCGTGGCCACTGCAGGCATGGTCTGTACCTGCAAGAAAACAGGGTGACTCCCTGCCCTGGACATGATTTAGCCCCTGCCTAAGGCACTGCTTGATATTCAAACACTCACAGACAGTTTGTTCACTGCCTTTCTCCCCCTCCTTATAGTTTAATTCCCCTCAATGCTCCTTACTAGGCCTTGTACCTGGATGTTGGCATGAAAACCCTTTTTCTCTAATGCACTGGAAAATGCATTCCTCCACCTCTGTCTCTCAGTCAAGACAGGCACAGCCTGTTATTTGAGTCTGCCACCAAAGTGGACCACAGGATTCCGAACTTTGATAAAATTCTTCCCAGCCCTGGCACCTCAGCCTTGTATTTCAGAGTGGGGCTGGGCTTTTTCTGCTTCACACACTGCAAGCAGCAACAGCAATCCTGAACTTATTTTGCAAGGAGCCCTGCATACGGCATATGAGGCCATATGAAACAGCCCTTGCCTGTTATTACCACATCCTGCTTCTAAGGGACAATTTATCTGGAATTATAGCTGCCCTAGCAAAAGTTGCAACTTTCTCCTAGTAAGTATGTGGACAACCAAAGCTAAATTTTTCTGTGATGCTGTTCTGTAACTTAGCTCTGTTTACAAGTACTTTCTTGTTGATACCAGCACACAGACACTGAGCTGACATTGGATGGGTTTTGTGGAAATCTTTCTGGGGTGTTCTTCATAGAGAGAGAATTGTCTGAGAAGAGATGGAGCAGCCCAGGGTCAGCACTGGGCTGGTCATATCAGCAGCCCCCTGGTGCTTTCTGCCCCACCCCTGCAGGCAGCTCCTCCAGACTGACAGTTCTTCTCTTTTCTCTCCCCTATTTTCCTCGGATATTGTTGACATATTTCAGATTCCCCTTCAGTGTGGGAAAAGGGAACTTGGGCCCTTGCTCAAGTCAGCTTAATCCAGGCCCTGCAGGCAAGGAAGGTGTCTCCAGCTAAGGTCACTAGGTGGGATTGGCTAACACAAACTTGCTTTCTTCTTTCCCTGCCCCAAACCATCACTTAATTACCTATACTGTGATCACAGGACTTTTAATTAACCAGTATTTGGTAAAGATCTTTTGAAAGTTACAAAGTTTATTAATAAACTATGAACCTGGATTCTTATCATCCAAATTTCCTGTAAAGTTCAATGTTGAATCTTTGCTTTAACTGGGCTTGTTTGCCTGATACCAAATTTGTGACAGATAGCAAGAGTTTGCCATGGACGAGGACTGTGTTGTGCTACATTGAAATGTGAGCATAGTCCTACTGAAGTTAGTAGGACTTGAAGGTGTATGCTCTGTCCTTCAGGCACACTTCTTGCCAAACTGAAATCCAAACCCAATCTCATCAAATGAAAAGCTTATTTAATTTATTTGTTTCTTGTTTCTGTCCCTGTTTCCTTTGAAGAATTCATTTTCTTTATTTGCCCTTGCTCTTCTTGCTGTATGGTATCCATTCATTTCCAATGCTGCCTTGCTGCATGGACTTTATCCCTCTCCTCCACAATTCATTCCTCTTCCACCTTCAACCCTCTGAAATTCCAGCGCTGATCCCTGTAGTTCATCTTTCGTTCAAGAATTAGCAGCATCTACATTTTGTGCTCTTAAGTGCAGTTAGCTTAGGCTTGCTTGGGAGCTGGGAATTTGAAGAAATGCTGCTGTTGGAACAAAATGTTTACAATACTTTTCTGGAGTTCCCCTTTATCTAGAGTCTATCCAACTGCTTAATCCAGCTGTGGTCAAATATTTAATGACATAATTAACTCTGGCTATTGCGAATAATTCCTGCTCTGTAAATTTCATCTGATTACCCTAAAGAGTTTTACCTACATAAACTTCATAGCAGCACTTTGTGATGGGTTAGAGGTTATTCACTGTAGTGCAGCAATGTGGCCACTTCTGGTGAGGAGCATAGCAGATGGATAAATGCATTTGGCAGTCAGTCATTGGAAATACAGGACATGGATCTAACCAAGCCATAGCAGAGACTTTAAGGAGGCAGAGTACAGACATTTAACATCTCAAGTTACACTTAGGGTAGAACATCCTGTTCCTGCAGCACTCACAAGATAATGCCACAAGATCCTCCGAGCAATTAAGACATCTGCTTTATACCCCTGTCAGACAGGTGACTCTTCGGTAATACACCACCCTCATGAAATACAGTGGAGCTTATGATCAGTGCACAGGAAAAAGAGCTCTTGTTTTGTGGCTACATTTATGTTACTTGTCCATTAAAAATACAGATCCAGCTCTGTTAATGGAAGCTGACATGATCATGGCCAAAAGTAATATGCCTGCAGGCAGGCCAAAGACATATTTATAGCCCATCATTAAGACGATTTGGGAAACTAATATGCGTTCTGTGTATACATATTGTACTTAATTTTTCTCCACAACAGATGCTTATCAGGGATTTTCTCTATATCTGTTACAACAAAAAAAAAAGGGAAGGAAAAAATCCCAAACTGACATTATTTATTATATTGCCATTGAAAAAAGATCATGAAAGTAAGTTGTAAAAGCTATTGGGCAACATTAAACTTGTGCTGCTGAGTTCACGGGCTATCTCAGGGGACTCTGTGAACTCCTGCATGCCGCAGAGCTGGAATCTCTTGCATGGTTCTTGGGCACCGTCTTTGTTTTTGCAGTTTACAAATCAGTGGACTTGAGGGTAAGATAAATTATGAATGGGGGGAGATTTCAGACTAGCAAAGACTGTGGGTCTTCGTGGTGAACTTCAGGGTCATTGTTTCTTCTGTCATGGCTAAGATCTTTTCAATAACAGCAGCCCAAGATGGGGGGTAAAATTGTCACCAGAATGGATGTGTAAATAGAGCCTTGTGAACTTTTAAAACAGTTATGTTTTTTCACTGGCTTGGAGTGACTGAAACATATAAATTGATATCAGATTTACAAACTTCTTTTGCCCAAGTCCCTCTCTTCATAAAAAATGGAAAACATCTCCTTTTGGCATTTTCTGAGAAAAATATTTAATTGCCTCTTTATAAATGTTCTATGTAAATGTTTAACTTATTTTGCAGTAAAATAAATGCTTTAAAAAACCCATGAAGAATCGAACAAAAGGTGATCTGGGGTAATCCCAACAAATTTTCTTTATTTTTAATTTTCATCTCATAAAACATTAAAGTATTTTTTATCAGGTGGATCCACATCATATTCAAAAAATGTAGTTAATTGTCTACTGGAACAACAAGCAAACTAAAAGTCTGTTATTTACTGATTTTGTGCAAAGACTTCTGAGAATTAGTTCAGATGACACAGGAAAGTGGTACAAGTCCACTTGTACATTGTGTCTTTCCCCTTTTACCAAGTAGAACAAATCTGCCCTTGAGGCAAGAGGCAGAGGGGAATTTGGGGCCAATTTTCAAAGCATTTGTCATTGATGGTTACTCTGGGACAGCTAAGTGGGAGATGAAAATCAGGCCAAAAGAGTCATACAGCAGGAAAAATGTTTATTGCATTAGCAAAGGTATAAATCAGAGTGGGCCAAACTGTGTGAAATCACTGAATTCTCAGGGGGTTAAAGCTTTTAATTTTGTTTCAATAAAGGCAACAGAAGGAAAGAAGACAATTCTTCTGAGGTCAGAACCTCTGGTGTTTCTAGAAATTGCACAGGAGAAATGGTCCCACGCAATTCCCCAGGGCTGCAAAGGGACTGACAGGAAGCTCACTTTATCTTGCTTTTAAAGCTCTCCAATAAGAAATTTGTTTTGTGATTAAAGGAGGAAGCAGAGCTGCACACTGAAGCTCTCTGAGGAGGTATGCTGCCACCAGAAAGGCTCTGTTGGGAATAAAAACTTTCTCCCCAAATCAAGCAAACAGCAGCTGACTGGGTGAAAACGAAGCCTGGCCTTGTCAATGGAAGAAATCCCATCAGGGACCACTGGTTTGTGCTGATGGGGTACCCACTCAACGTGATATTGTCCTCACTCCTTGACTGGAGTCTATACAGTTAATTTGGTTTCTAAATATGGCTGTGGGGTTTTATTAGACATGTTCTGTCAGGCACAAGGTAAATACCTGTGATTTACAGACACTGCTGGTGGCCCAGGCTGTCGGTTGGGCTAAGGCCATTTTACATCATTATGCACCATTGGTAACAGGAATGTCATGGAGATCTTGGTTGGGGCTCCACATGGAGAGAGAGTTTTATTTTGTACCTAAAATTATGATCTGAGCCCTCTAGAGAAATATAGCACATCCTCTGCAAATTCAGCATTATTCCTACAGGCAAAGGATGTTCTTCCTGAGAACTTACAAGTAAATCTGTCCAGTAGTTTCTAAGATAGAAGTAATTAAAATTTCGTTCTATTAAGTGTGTAGTATCTACAAATTTTGTTTTTCCTAAATGTTGCTAATAATGTAGAGATGCCCAACTCTCAGAATTTCAGATTTATGGGAACTTGTCAACATGCTGTGTTTGGAAACATCCAACTGTAATTATACTCAACAGTAACTGTTTCTTTTTGTTGTGGGTGAAAGAGCTATGGGAAGGGTAAGGTCAGCAGCTCAGGCAGAAGTTGTCACTGTGCCTCCAGGGACAAATTCAGAGCTCAGCATCTCTCCAACCTGACTGCTTTGCTTACACAGAGGCCACCAGCTGTGGTGCCTCCCTGCCAGCAGTCACCAGTGCGAGGTGCTCTCAGTGGAGGTGACCATATGCTGTTGTCACCACCATGTAAACATGCTGGGAAATCAAGGCAGCTGCAGCCCTTCAAACAAAGTGTTTGGTGCAGTGGGTTTGGCTGGTGAAAGCATTTGCAGCAGAAAAGGTGATCACCAGCACAGTGCTTTGCCACACAGCCTGAGCAGGCAAAAAAGCACAGCTTTCCTTGAGCTGCTGGTGTCCAGCAATACTGCTGCTCTAATCTGGCTATGGAGGTGTGTTCAGCACCAGATAAACTCTCACTTGCTGGGCTTTTTGCCTTCTCTGCAAAATCCAGTGTCACCCAGGAAGTATCCCAGGAAGAATCTTTCTAGGCCATCACAAGGGCTGGGTGTTGTAGTGCAATGTATGGCATTCAGTTCCTGAATATTATCAGGAAACTAGAAGTACTCAAGAGATTTCCTAGGGTAGTGTGTTCTTGTAAATGACACTACTTGAACCGTCACTGGGATTGGGACCATGACCTTCAGTGCAGAAAGTGTGAGTCTGCCTTGTTTGAGAGGAGAGATGAAGCTTAATGCTGAAACTCTTTCAGCGTTATGTGGATTTAACCACTAGAGGGAATGATGACAAAGTCCATACATTTTGCTTACAGTCAGACTCTCTGTTTTGTGTACCAGGCACGACTGCACCAACTCTCCATTGCAGCGAGGTGCCCTGGCCATGGGAGAAGCAATCCTCACCCATGCCAGCTGCACTCACCCACGCAGAGCTTCCATTTACTCCTACTGTGCACCCACAGTGTCATGTGTCCTTTCCATGTGAGAAGACACTTGCTAGGGCTAACTAAATCCTACCCACAGTGCTGGAGCATTTCCATTAGTGAAAAACAGGAGTCTTCCAAGAAGGTTTTCTGTCCTTGCCATCCTTGTCTGTCTGGATTTATCTCACTGTGTTAGGGAAGTCTCTGTCACCCAATCAAAGCAGCAAAATGCTACCACAGTGCAGAACTGTGGAATGGGGGAGACATGTGAAGCAGAAATGGTGGGGAACTAGCTGGCTGGAAGCATATTTATTTCACCAGTAACAAGCCCTGGTTTCAGTTATCCTGGGTCTCACAGTGTTTGCCAGAAGGAATATTCAGTGGAGAGTTGTGTTGGATGTCCAGCAGAGTGAATGCATATCCACACTAACACAAAGCAGCTCTGAATGTCATAAACACATGAATGACCAAGTCTTAACATTGAGTGCATATCTAGATCCATGCTAATGCAGTAAAGAAAGCCAACTTTTTACTGTATGCTTTCGATATATGATAAAGTGATCCATATGTTTTTGCATCTCATAGTTCCTTCCAAAGCAAACATCTTCAAAACTGCAGCATAGGTGCTATTGGAAACTCAAACTGGCCTAATAAGACAATTACAAGACTATACAAGTCACATGCTAGGATATAATAATGTTGTAGCAACATAAAACATGTAAAAATATGTAATTATTTATGTTATTCACACATGCTGCCACAAATGGCTTTTCAATTTCCTGGATCACAACAGAAACATTTTCAATATTACATTGTGACCAAAGATGTTGATAAACATAATAAAAATTAATTGCTCACCCCCCTCCCAACCTAAATCACTAGCCATAATTATGTTATCATTTTCTGCCTGTTTCCAATGACTCCATAAGCCATGTAACTCCTGGAAACCACTCAAAAGTGGTTGTCTCTCTGGCAAAAGTATAACATAATTATTTGTATTTTAAAATGTAGTATTGCACTAGTGTTTTGGTTTTCTGGCAGGTGATGCATCTGGAATGACATCTACTGTGAAGAAATGGCTTTAGTTGGAAGTTAGCAGTATCAGCTCGTGTACAAATCTTTGGCCTTTTAGTACTTCCTGCTCTTCTGGGAGAAAGGGATTGAAAGAAAACAGAATTGCTGCTTGATGAGAAAAATTACCCTCACATTGCAAGGCTCCTTGTAATTCCTGTAGGACCTGGCTAAACGTCTTGCTCTCCCTATACCCCTATGTCCAAATTATCCAAGTAGGAGCCAATGGCCATCATGGCATGAAGGTGAGAGGGCTGGCCACCACCACGTGTGTGCAGAGCTCTGTCTCCTGCGGGGTTGGGTGGTGGGGTCAGGTGGCATCACAGCTATCATTAACACCCTCCAAACCTTTCATGTCCCATCTGATTGCAGGCAGGAGCTTGAATACTTGAACACAAACCCTCATCCTTGAATACTTGAACACAAACCCTCAGGTGACAGCTTTGATGGACATGCCATTTTCTGACCTCATGGCTTTAAGGACAGTTTTATCCCCATTGTCCCTGGTAGAGCTGGGGGCAAAAACATTGAAACATGAGTTTTGTGTTTTATTTGCAGTTTTGATACTTTAGATCCATGTTTCTTGTATTTCCTCAAAGGGATACTTCACTCCAAGATAGCAGTTTTACATGTCCGTTCAGTGGGAGAGAAATGCTGCCTCAGGAGGACATGAAGGAGTACATAACCATGTATGGGTTCAGGGTTGTGGGGCTGCTAATTTTAAAAGCCACATAGCTGAAGCCAACTCCTGCTGCCAGCAGCACTGTGCAAAATAATTGTGTTATTAGAGAGCATTTTGACCATGGAGAACCTACAGATATTGTTAAGGTTGAGCCCCACTTCCTGGGGGATACCTGGGGAGTGTGAATCGCAGCCCCATGGAGCTGCATTTCTGGAAAGCAGGACAAAAGGATGAGAGAAATGGAGAACATGGTAGGATGGGGAAGATAAATGAAATAGGAAGTTTCAGAGTGGCTGGACTGATTTCCAGAACCATGCAAAATTTGATAAGCAGTTTGGAAGACAAACAACAGAGTGGGATTTTAATGCACCAGACCTTTTCCCCTGGATAACTGCAAACTGAAGGTTTTTGGCTTTTGACTTTGAAAGGAGATTTTTCATTTAGAAACAGGCATGATAAAAAGCCATATTTGCAGAGTTAAAGAACATAAAAGCAAAAGGAAACTCTGGATTTAACTTTAGTAAAAATTATTTCCCCCTTCCATTTATCACATTTTTTGCTTTTTGCTTTGGTCCAAGTCTGCCACTCCCCCGTCTTTTTTCTCTGCTCGTGATTTCCCGGTTGCTCACCAGCTGACCCCTCACTCAGCTGTCCGTGGCCTCTCAGCTGAGTTTAGCACAGTTCAGCTGTGGACACTCCATCCAGGAGGAGCAGTGGTCACAAGCCAGTGTGCCCAGCATGCTCCATGTCTGACCCTGGCCCTCTAAAAACTAAACATCTCGTGTGAAGTGGTTGTTCTTGGCTCCTTCTACAGCCACTGAGGAGAGAGAAGCTTCTCCAGAGAGTGATTTCCTCTTCCCTGTCCCAGCTGCAATCGGAGGACATGCCCTTGTGTCTCGGTGGCCTATGGAAGCTCCGTGCAGTGAGTACATTAAGTATGAGGCACTGGGTTTTTACTTCTAGTGTTCCTCGCTCAACCTGCAATCTCGCTCCGGGTGAAAGCAGCGGTGGAATTCAACATAATTACTCTCACTGGGCACATTGTAGTCACAAAAAAATTAAAGCTTTTTCACCAAGCAGACCACAGTGAGCAGAGCTCCTCTTCCCTAGAAGGATCTCAGGGGCATCATAGAAGAGCTTCAAGCACACACTGGGAACTTCTACCATCACATGCAACCTCAGCACCAGCCATTCATCTTCTGGCTTCTGCACTGCTGGGGTGAAGGAATTGTACCAAGGACCAGACTGACTCTTGAAGTCCTAACTCCTTCCCTGATCCCGCAGCTGAATAATTCAGGTTACTCAGTCTTATTGTGGAGCCCCAGAGCTAGGATAAACTGCAGCCTGGCTGTTCCCCTTCTGCAGTCTGATAGTCGTGGGCTGTGTTTTGCAGGGGCTGAGGGGGAAAGCACCACTGAATGCCTACTCCTCATGTTACTCTGTCTTTTTCTTCACTTGTGGGTTACTCTGACAAGGAGATTTGCTTTCCTCCCGTGTAAGAGGAAACCAATATAGAGATACACAAGCTCTGTATTCTTGTAATAATAATAAACTAATGAATCCCTCTCTTCTAAGTTTGCTATTCCACGTAGTCATGACCAAGCAGTGCCTTGTGCAGGAAGCTGAGCAACACACAGTCTCCAGAAGTGTTTCCATGAAGATTTTAATCTGCGTAATCTAAGGAGCTTTCTTACAATAAACCATTGAAATCAACTCATCTGATCCCATTCTTGTGTTTAGAGTGATTCTTCCTTCACATGTGCCTGGGTTGTTATGCCAAGCTCACCAGACACCCTGTTTGTTGTTTCGTGTCACAAGTCCATCCTCAGCAGGACCAGGGCTCCCGAGCCTTTCCGCCCGCTGCTTCCGCCTGCTCCAGGGACTGCTCATGTTTGTCCACACTGCTGAGATACATCTTTCAGCTAAAACCCAATCTGTCCAGCTGGCATTCCTGTTTGGGCTGGAAACCTGACAGATGGATCCCACTTGGGTGGGATTTTACTGCTCCCAGCTCAGACACAATTTAGGATGTTTGGCTATTTGCACTTTACCCTGGCAGTGTGGAGCTGGAGACACTGCTCTTGCTGGAGTCAGTCAGGCCATGGCAAAAGGTGAAGTATGCAAAACGTTAGTTATACATAGCACATATCCTAGCATGGTTGATGGTCAAATGCTTGGGAATCCCTCTGGCTCTGTCTCCAGTGGATGACTTGTGGTCTGAATCAGAATGAGCTTCTGGCCTGGGCATTTCAGAGTACAGTGGTTTTCAGGCAAGAACCTGTGCATCTTTTATCTAGCAACTTAATCTGCCATTTGCCCTACTCAGCAGTCAGCAGAGGCAGCTTGGTTTGTTGCTCAAGAGATGGTACAGACCAGCACAGTCCCTGTGCTGTGTACTCAAGGTTGGGGCTGCTCAGAAACTCTCCTAAGTAATGCCAGAGCTTAATGGTGCTCAATGCCCTTGTCAGCTCTCTCCCCTTGGACAGAGTTTGGGCCAGGAGACCAATTTGTTGGTGTGGGAAGGAGGTGAAGCCTGGATGGTCTGGCTGTTCCCACATCATGCAGGAGCTCAGGGGTTCCTGGCTGACAGTGAACTCCTGTGTGCCCACACTCATAAGCAGGGATGAAAATCTGGGCTTAGCCGTCAGCAAGGCAGAGGGGAGGGAAGTGGGTGGGAGAGAAAAGCCAGAGGCCCACCTTGCCTGGTATCCTGCCCCTTGGCAGCACAGAGAAGCAGGCGGTGGGCTTAGCTGGGATTTAGCACAATAATGTGTGCTGCCAGAGACATGGGAAATTCTGCAGTTCTCCACTGCTATAGCCCTGAGTATGTCATCACTTCCAAAATTGCAAGCCACAAAGTGAAACGAGAAACATACAAGTTTTGAATGAAATAGAGCATTCCATTCAGATTCAGTCAATTTTGAAGGACTTTTTATAAAAGAAAGAAGCAAAGAAAATTTCGTAAGAGTAATTTCTCATTCAAAACCCAGTGTTTGACTTTTTCAAGAACAGAATTAATTTCCCCTGACAGCAGCACTGTGGCAGTTTGGAGACAAGTTTGTGAAACTTATTGGTGATGTTTAATCTTTTTTTTTTCCTGTTTCAAAAGACAAAGTTTTAAACTTTTAGATCTTTCTAAGTTAAAAATGCAAAAAACATGGGTGAAGTGCCTCTCTCTTCCTTTCATGTCAGACAGACTGTTTGCAGACTGCATGCCAGATCAGAGTCTTCACAGTATATCAGCTTCTCTGGTCAAGTGTGAAGTCCTGACTGTGAGAGCAATGAATTTACAAATCAAAACTATACTTCCAGAGACTAAAAGAACTTTATTGCTGGAAAACAGTCACACACTGGTTTTCTCATACCGCTGTGATAAAGTCCTCAAGACAATGAGGTATTTATTCCAGGTTTCCTTGGTTTAAGAAAACTTTCAATGCACAGACCTTGTACAGAGTGAGACACTGTTTATATTAGGCAGAGGCAATAATGGACATAGATAAGGTATGATCTCCAAATAGGAATGATCTGCAGTGCTCAGAGCCCCTGAGAGGGAACAGGGCTTGAATCACCAAACCCTGATATTAAAAGCAATTGCCTGGCTTGGAAACATCAGGCCAGTCACCGTGTGGCACATTGCAGGCCTGAGGTAATGCTGTGTGTCCCCATTGTCCCAGCACGCTGTGCTGCACCTCGCTGGCCCGGAGCTTTTGTTTCGCACAGGAAGATGACTGCATGGCTGTCCTTGCTCCGTGGCTCCTGGAGTTTAAAAAAAGCCTTCCCTCTGTGAATCACAATATGCAGTCCCCAGCCAATTATGTTTGGCTTCCAAACTGTTTACTCCATAGCTGATACATTCTTCCCCCTGCCTCTACCTCCACCCTCCTTTTTGTTCTTTTTAAGGAATAGCCAGGGGAAACCAGGACAGAATTTCCAAAATTTGACTCTATAGAATAAAAAGGGTTTGTTGGTTTTTTTTTTCAGCAGTCCTGTTTCATGCTAGGTTGCCTGTTAGCACCAAACTCCAAAGCTGCTCAAGTTTAACTAGTATGGTGCCAAGCGCAGGGAGAGCTTGTTCTCAGGGAGATCTCTGGGTGCAGTATCAGCATCACTTGAGGGGAAGCCAGTGCAGGAGAAGTGAGGATGCAGTGAGTTTCATCCATTAAAACAAGCAATTTGTGTCTGGAGAAGCGCAGATTGATCTCTTAAAGTCATGAAACAGAGAAATAATAATTTTGGAGGATGAAATAGAGCGTTTCTGCAGTAACTTTGTGCAACACTTCATAATTTTGAAATTCTAAAAACATGACGGCATAAAATTACTCATAGAATTTTGTAAATGTCAAGCCATTTTGCTCCAAAAGTCAAAAATGGCTTCTATAGAAAGGAATTAATTGGAGTGCTTCTATTTTTCTCCATGTCTATTATAGCACTCTTTCCTAAATGACTGTTGCAACAGAATTAACGTGAGTTTGCAAAGCAGTTTGTGGACTCCAAAGCCATGTTTTTTCTCTAAAAGAGGATTCAATCTATTTTATGGAATACTACATACAAGCTCTGCCTTGCATGAGGAATGACTGAAATTTTAGTACAGCCAGTTCCTGAAATGCTTCCAGACTGACAGTCTTACTCAGCTACTTCAAGTCACCTTCATTACCTGAACTTCTGCCCACGCTGCACAAAATGTTGGGGCTGTCTCCTGGGAGCAGTGAGAGGTCTCTCTGTGTCTGTGGAACGAGCCTGTTGGTCCCCTGTGACTCTCTTGCCATTCTCTGGTCTTTGCCTGCCTCATGGCTGAGTGTTTAGGGAAATCTCCAAATGCTGACTTCTTCAGGTCACATCACTGGTGGTTCAGTAGCAAGAAGATATCCTTGGCCAGTCCTGCCCTGTGGTTGCAAAGCCAGTCCTTGGAACTGCAAGGATGTGTCTGTGTGCACAGCCAGGCTGGCTGGAAGCTGCTGGAGGGAGTGAAGGATGCTTTAACCCACAGGCACCAGGAGGTGGATTCAGCCTGCACAGCCCTGCAACGATGACTGGCTCAGAGACACCATAGGACCGCTCTTGAGCATGAGAAAAAGGCTGCAGGAATAGCACCTGAGCTCATGTGTTTGCTGTGTGCCTTTGCAGTGGGAAAAAGTTTCAGAAAATAGGAATGTAGGATCAAAAAAGAGAAGAAAAAAGAGAGGGGGAGAAGGAGAGGGATAAGGGCAGACTGGAGTTCAGAGAGGATCTTGTTCCCACTTTAATGAGAATATGATTTTGAATGTGAAGTAATCCTGTCCTGGGCCAGGTTTCTTCCTCGGAGACCAGCGCAGAAGTTTTCCCCTTTCTCAAAAGGGCTCCTTCTTCATGGTAGCCTTTCCTGAAGAGGAGTGGGCTGCAGGGATGGGCTAGCCCAGCTGTGGACCCACCCTGTGGCTCCCACCCCACCTCGGGTGCTCAGGCATCACTGCCAGGGCTTCAAGGTGCCTGAGGATCACCCTCACAGCCCTTCTGCTGTAAGAAATGGAATGTTTGCAGGGCCTGAGGGTTTTCCTTTCTCCTGGGGGAGCTATGGCTCATATTTTACAGCTATGTCCTTCGTGGGGTCCTGCAAGATACAACTTCATAAAAGTAATAAGGAGATTGATCCTTTACAGCACTGGATAACTCTCATCCCTGGATCGGAGCTCAGGGTAGAACTTGCCTGTGACTCTTTGCAGCTTTTGTGAAGTCTGTGCTCGTTCTGAGCTGCGTGCTAATGCTGCCAAGATCAGGGAAACCTCCCCTCTTGTCTTTTAACGGGGTCCAGATCTTGTTTTCCTGTGGTGTTTGGAGCACATCTGTTTCCAGGCTGGCTTGTTCTTTTTTGAGCAGTCTAGGATGTCAACTGAAAACTAGTTAAGTGTGCCTGGAGGTACAGAAGTGTTGGAACACCAATTTTCTGGGTGGCTTACTTGACTCTGTCCCTCCAGCTCCTCAGGTGGGCAGACTGGTCAAAGCAGGGAAAGGAGAAGGCATTTCACTTGCTATAATTACTTTCCAATGACAGAAATTTCTGGCCTACATTAAGAAAATTAGGGGAAGGTGAGGCTCATCTTTATTTTTCATAGATACTCTGGCCATTTTTCCCCCTTTCCAGAGAAAATTTTGAAACACCATAAAAAGATATTAGGCTGTATCCCAGGTGATTCATTTTTCTGATGTCACCCAGAGTCATGCTGGTGTTTCAGGAACCTTTCTGTTGACCTCCTCAGTGACCTCCTACCAGGGCAATGCCTGCTGTACTACCCCTCAGCCACCTCCCCACCAGAGATGTTCAACTCCATCTCTCAGGAGGCACTGGAGTACCGGAACACATGTGAATAATCTTTTCTGTTGGGAGGAGAAAAAAAGAAAGAAGGGAAAACTTTCCATTCACTTTTGACTGAAAGCCAAACTTTTCCAAAGAAAGTTAACAGTTTTCATGAAAAATTTCAATTAATTGCAAACCATGTTTCCAGTAAAAACTCAGTATCAACAGTTTTGTGTCTGTTCTACTCTAAGCCTTTCAAAGGAGAAGACCTTTAAAGCCCATATAATGTTTTCTGGTGGGAAAAATCTGTGAAAAATGGTGCAATCGTCAAGTTTCGGTGATTATGTGCACTTCCCACTGCCCTGAGAAAGAGCACTGGATCCAGAGTGAAGCCAACGGCTTTATGTTTGTAGGCCAAACAGGCCAGTGTGCAATCTATCTAAAAAGACTCTCTCAGCCTCCCAGAAATCTGTTAATTAACCACTGATAGATGGTGGGCTTAATACCAGGTGGGAGAGTGGGGGTTTAATCCCAGGGCTGTCTGGCGCAGCCCGGGGGCTGCACAGCTGTGCAGCTGCTCTGGCACCATATATGCTGGTCCCGTACAGCTGTGGGTGTTTGCCTTTATGGGGAGCAGGGAGGGGACAGCTTTACAGTAAATCCAACCCTTGCTGCTCCAAAAGCTGCCTGTTTTTAGCAGCCAGTGTCCAGATGAAAGGCATGTTTGCCCATTTCAGGGAAAGTCTATTTTTTAGATGCTGACAAGCATCTAAATCACTTTGGGACGCACCAGACATCCCGATGACGGTGTCACCATTTTCCCAAGGGTTGGCTCCACCTGGCCACCCAAAGCCTGAGCTTGGGACCTCCCTCTGCAAGTCTGGACAACACCCAGCCTTGATGGCCTGAGTGGTGCCAGACCTGGAGCCTCTGCTTACTTCCCGCTGGGAGCTCTCCCAATAAAACCCTTGCTCACTCGGGAGTTTAGAACTGCTTGTCGAATTACCTTTGTCTGCAGCTCAGACCGGGGTTCCTGCATTTGTGCTGACCTTGTTCCTGTCTCCTGCCTGTCCCTTAGCTGTCTGTCTCTGCTGGTTTCCTTCTCTTCCGGAGGGCCGGGCACGAGAGCGCGCACGCTGTGGCTGCCTCGTCGCCTCGTGCCCTCCCTGGCTGGAGATGTGCCGAGGGGCTGCTCCCCACCGCCGTCCTGTGCAGGTCCCACCAGGCTCGGTGTGGCTGAGGTCCACAGGGTGCCTGTGGCTTTGTATGTCAGGGACAGAAGAATAGATGGTACAAGCCCAGTCAAATGGCTAAACAATATGCTTTGTCCTGTGCCTGCTGTCCCTTGAGAGCTGCTCTCAATGGAGCAAGCCTGGTCCTCTCCAGCTTCATTTAGGAGGTGGCAGGCTTGGATTCCCTCCAGGTACAGTGTGACACGCTTGTTGCCCCTTTTCCTTGCCTGAAGGCATTTTGAGGGATGATGGCTGTTTTACTCCTCTCTCCCTTCACTGGCAGCAGCATCCTTCTGTGCACAGTGCAGTTTGAGAGCTGCTGTGGTGGGAAGCTGGCAGCTGTGGGGATTTTTATGTAGAGTGGCTGCACATGTGCCTTTCTGCTGCTCCTGTTGGGCTTGAAGCAACAGCTCTGCCTGTTGTTGACTTCACACAAGGTGCTTTCCAACAGTGTCAGCATGCAAGCCCATGCTTCCATCTGAGTGTATTCCCTTGTCTTCTCCCCCTTTTGTCTTTCTTCCTTCTCACCTCTCCATTTTAAATCTACAGAGAGGCTGAAAATCTCTGGAAAGCTGGTCTTCAAAGCTCTGTCCTCTGGGGGAATAGCAGACCTGTGCCCTTTGCTGAAGCCCTGTTTCTGCAGTTCCTGCACAATGGGGTCTGCAGCACGGCTTGTGGGGCCATGCAGGCAGCCTGTCCAGCCAGCACCAGGAGCTCTGCTGGCAAGGCACATTTTAGGGTAGCATGCACAAACGGGAATCCCCACAGGCTTTAGAGGTAGCAGTTCAGTCTTGGCTTCATGGTGTGGGGCAAATTTCAGCCTAAGCTGTCAGCGGTGCTCTACTTCAACAAATGCTCTTGCCCTTTGACTGGAGTGTTTTCAGGGCTGCTTGGTAGTAAACACATTGCCTTCCACTTTAGCAAGTGAACAGATGCCAGTGTGGTCTTTACCCCACTATGAGCTTTGTGCTGCTGTTTTCTTCCTGTGACAGTTTTAAGTATATATAAAGTGTGTGTATATGTGGTTGAATCTATATTGGGCAGTTGAGGGAAAAAACAAGTCAGGAAAGCTGGCCAAGCAATAAATAGCACCCAAAGATTACATGATAGTTATGGAAAATCAATTTTCAATTCCAAATTATCTGCCTTTTTAAAAAAAGTTACATGACATAACAGAGATATACTGGTGATTTATTTGTCCTGTCAAAAGTGCTTTGATTTTGGAAAGCTGTGAAACTCGCAGCAATCACACAATTACCAGCCAGCCACAGGACGAAGTGTGCCTTTATAGAGGGTTCATTAAGTTTGCTGTAATCATGATCTGATTGGAAGCAGGTCAGGGAAACAAAAAGGGCTAATTTTGGGTAAAGAAATAATTTTCTGTGAATAATTAGGGTATATATTAATGGGTAAAACATTTTGCAAATGCTAGCTGCTATGTAAACATGTTTATGGTTGTTATTAATGGGGTAAGGAAGTATTTTGACAGACAACAATCAAGATGAACTTTTCCTAGAAACACGGTTTTCCACAGAGGAGCACAAGTATGGAGGGACTATCTGTACATATGTACAGAGAATGCAGATGGTGTTTGAGCCAGCAGAAGTGGTATCAATAAGGCTGCAGTTTTCTTTGTCCCACACACTTTTGCAATCCCAGCAGGCCCACAGCAGGCCAACTCTTGCTCGCCCACGTTCTCAAGGCTGCAGAGAGGAGCAAGGCAAGAGGCTGTTTGGATGTTCTCAGTCAGGCAGCCTGCAGCTGGCCCTGATGGCAGCTCTCCTGCCCCTGGGGCTGCTGCTCTGCCCAGCTCCCCGCCTGCTGCCTGGATGCTGACACTGGGCTGTCACCCCCTGCCTGCACCATGGGAAAGGGAACAGAGTTTCGGCATTTGCTGGCACTGATGTTTTGAGGAAAGCACATGCTTTCTTAGGAGATGTGCTATTTTTGGTCAGAAAACTGGAAACCCTCAAAATGTCTGCCCCAAATTTCTCCACTACAATAGAAGTTTCTTTTTTCCTTTCCTTTTCTTTTCCCTGAGATGTGAGAGAGTAGGAAGGATTCAGTAACTTCCTGTCATCTTCCAAAGGCTCTTGAGTTACATTTAAACTTTTTAGTGCAAAATCAGCATTTCCTCTGCAAGAAGGAATTTGTTTCCAAATACCCCGAGTCTAACTCCTGAGCACAGAGCGCTGACTTTTGTAAGGTGTGCTGTAAAAAAAAGAGAAGGAAGGAGAGAAACTACCAGGAAACCTTTGCCTAACTGTATCTTCTCTTACCTTACCAAAAGCCTTGCATGCAGGTCTCCTGCTAAAAGGGATATGATGGCTGTAACACTCATTTCACGGGGATGAGCCCACGATTTTCCTCTCGGGCTGATTCCCCTCTGCTGGCAGTGCAGAGCAGCGCGGGGCCGCGGCCGCAGCACCGCAGCAGCTCCCCCGGCCAGCTGCCTTCGAGGGCACAGGGACTGGTCCCAGTGGTCCCAGTCCTGGTCACGGTAAGCACGGGTGGAGGACAGGCCTCGCTGCCCCTCCCGGCCACACCGAGAGAAGACAGGGCTTTTCACAGCCCCGGTCAGACAAAGAGCGAGCTCACAGGGATAAAAAGCGTTTCGTGCAGAAACATTTCTGAAATGTTTTGAGAACTCGAACTGCACAACATTAAAAATATCCAGCAATATAGCACTATGTTTGCATTTTAAAAAGCCAGTATATTAGTTTGAAATATTATCTCTCGTAAGTACAGTTCTAAAAACCCCCATGTTTTCAGTTGAGAATGAAATTTCCTTATGATTTGATTTCAAAGGTATTTCAAGTCTTGAAGCTGGGGGAGACAGGGAAATCTTTCCTTTTCCCTTTTCCTACTTTTTTCCTTCTCCTCCTTCCCCTTCTCATTTTTCCTTTTTCCTTCAACTGTGATTTCCTTTCTTTTTACAGAAACAATTTGCCTAAATCACTGAGGGTTCTTGAAATGCTTCTCTGACCTAAGTTTCCCTTTAGACTGGAACAAGAAGTCCTTTGCTGGAGATGGACTGTATGCTGAAGGTGGTGCAAGAAAGGTGGGAACAGGAGTAAGTGACAGCAAATTTATGAGGTCCCACCTTGTAAATTTATGTGAAGGACAATAAAAGCAGTTTTAAGGGTGTATCTGTATGGCTGAACTTTAATCCACGATAGAGCCACAAAAGTCCCATTTCCTCTGTTAGCACAGGAGCTCTCTGAACCATAGAGCTTTTGGAAGGGTACTGAGATCAAAATCACTTTAGAGGGTTTTTTAATGGCCATATAAGCCAATCTGGGATTGTGAGACTCCTACTAGGGCGCCAAGTGAAGGAGACGCCTTATCTTCTCCCTGTGGTGACCTGCTGATAAAGTCCAGCTGCTGTGAAAAAGAAGCCACAAAATATTCGTTTATCTGAAATGAAAAACTCTCCAAACCTAGATAAAACAGGGTGACCAGTAGGAATTTGGCTCAGATGGAGTGTTCTTCATCATTTTCCTTCAGCTAAGGAGAAGAAGTCTTTTAAAATAGCAGTAGCAATGCTTTTAGAGATGGACTGAGCTCACCCAGGTTTTGCCACCTGTTAGTCCTTTACTTTATCTCAACACCTTGGTGCCCTCAACAGCCACATGATACAACACGTCCAACATGTCATTGGAGCTGAGATGAAAAGTCCCATGGAGTGCATTTACCCTTTGATTTCACATATCCAGGACCAGCTGCTGGACTTCCACACTGGTGGGGTGTAAGTAGCTTGGAATGGCTCAGCTGCCTGATCAGATAGGTCCAAGCAAATCACCACCTATAACTTACAGGTTCAGGAGACCCCAGGTGAATGTTTATTTAGGAACAAATTGGGAATATAATTGCACCACTTGACTGGGCCCTGGAAAATCTGTGTCCTGTGGTGTCCCACTCCCTTTGACTATGGTGCATCCCTACCTTCTGAAGGATCAAAAAAACCCTGCTGTCCCCTAAGCTTTAGGTGGCAGCTTGTGTCTGCTGGGTGAGAAGCAGCATCACCTAAGAATGAATGGTTGATTACAAAGAAAATATCCACCTCTAGGCTGAGTCCCAGAGCCAACAAAGGCTGCTCTTACAAAAAGTGAGGAAAAAAGTGTGACACAGACAGTAAATTAGGTACCAGTACCCTTTGTAGTTGGCCACACTTTTTCTTCTACTTTTCACTTCTCAGAAAGGATCTGTGGCCTTTATTCAGCCTCCTGCCCTGTGCAGGGGATGGTCCATTGGCACCTGCCCTCGCTCTGCCTGGCTGCAGGCTGAAAGCAGAGAGGGGGGCCCCGAGCTAGAGGAGATGTTGTCTTCACAGAATTTACCCTGGGAAGTGGAGCTTGGAGACTTGGGTTGGAGCTCACTCACATCATGCCAGGCAGGATTTGCTCTGCAGATCACATGATTTTTAATACAGGGCTGGGGATTTAACTCCAATCAGAGCAAATCTGGGCCTGGAATCTGTCATCCCATAAATTCTCTAGGCTCTTAGCACTGCCATTTCTTCACAGAGGATGCCAGTATAGGTCTGCCCTTGTTTGGCAGAGTGCAAAACTGTGGCCCCTAGTGATACAAACCTCTTTCCCTATTCACACCAGTGTGCAGAGTTGCTGGTCTGTGCCCCTGGATGGCTCCCTTGTCTCCAACCTGCCGGAGAGCACAGAGGGTCGTGTGGGAGGGTGGCTCCTATTAAGCAGCTGTAATAGCTGCTGCTGCGGAGGCAGGCTGACAGCTGCTGGAGAAGCCTCTGCTTTTGCCTCCCTCCCCTCTGCTGTGGGCTAGCTGCTTGCTGTGAGGAGCCAGATTTGTTCTATTAAAAGTGTTTTCCTGGATGGAGGGAAGTTCCCATGCACTCTGCCCTGGCCACCCCTGACCCGCACTGGCTCTGATGTGAGCAGTCTTTCATTCAGCACAGCTCGGTGATTGGAAGCAGACCTGAGGGGGAGACCCTCACGTGCTCACCCCAAAAAAGAATGAGGGCACTGAGCATCTTTGGGCAGGCAGAGGTGGTCTCACTCCTGGGGCTGCATGGGCAGGGCCCCATCCCAGCTCCTCGGGGCACCGGGACCCCTCGGGCCTCTCTGGGCTAATGCACAGACTGCAGCCTCAGGAAGCCTCTCCAGCTGCCTGCTAACTCTGGGAAACAGCAGTTGTATTAGCAGTTGAATTGAAGATGGGGGTCTCAAAGGTCTTAGGGACAGAGGTTTGAAGTGCTTTCAAAAGCCTGGATTTAGCTCTGTGGGTTTTGCAGCTGTCCTGGTGCCACCTGGATGAGAGTACGTCCTCTTGTGGGCTGCACAAACACTGCCTCACTCCCCTCCCACCCTGCAGCCCCTGTAGCAAGTCTGTGGCCACTATGGCATCCACAGCAGCACAGGGAGGCGTCCAGTGCAGTTGCAGAGCTGATGCCTGAGCCACTTTCCTGGGTCTGGTGAGGGTGGTGGTCCCAGGGGGGAGAAACACAATGCAGTACTGCCCTCTTCTACAGAGCTCACGTGTTACAACATGCTGGGAACAATTTTGCCATGGAAAGACCACTGGAACTTCTTGAAACAAAACTTCAGAAGAAAACATCTGGCTATGCTATTTCAAACAGAAGGATTTGGGAAAAACTATAGCTCTAACTTTCTGTTAATGCAGAAAAACTTTCTAATGATAACAAGAAAATAAGAAACCTCCCATTTAAAACCAGCAAATTAGTGTGTCAAAATAAGTCTGAAATGTGTTAATTATTTCTGAGGCAGTGCAGGGCAGGCCACATCACAGGTAAGCTCAGCCAGGTACAAGCTAATGCTATTCCAGAATGGAAAACAGAGCTGCAGGAAGAGATATCAGATGAGCTCCAGTGTGCCGGCTCAGGTGAGATGCCAGCACATCACCACAGGTTCACCACAGGTCCCATCACTGCCACTGAACCCAGGAGGTGACATAAGTCTATAAGCTATGTCCCCAGCAACACCTTCCTTTTTATAGAGACAGCAGGGCATAATTTTACCAGGAGAAATTTAGGCATAAAAGGGGAATGCTCCAGCAAGGATCTGTGAGCCGGTCAGTCAGCAGCAGCAGCAGGAAGGAGGCAGTGGTGGGAGCGTGGGCGAGGTGCCAGGAGCTTGTGAGGTCTCAGTGATAGAGGGAAATGAAGTGATTCAGTGGTTCACTGCCACCACAGTCAGTGGCACTGGGAAAACCACTTCATTTCCCTGCATCTTTTCATAGCGAGGCAGAAAGATTTGCTAGTTTCTGAAGCCAAAATATTTTGATAGTAAAATGTCTCATGTTCTCACATAATTTTGACAGGATCTGGATTCTGGGAGTTATTTTTCAGAGCTGCTTACAAAAGGCAGACTCAGTTTCTTCCCAAGGAAAGCTCTTATCAGGGAAACACCCCTCCAATGAATTTCCTGTGCAGGGACATATCCTGGGAGGTGGATTTAATTTTCCCCTTGTTTGTGACATCTAATTTAGAAAGAGAAGGAGAATTTTCCATCTGCTGACACTTAAACATTCCTTCACCTGAATGAATCCCACTGGCCTCTTTTCAGGACTGTCCTCTCATTCAGATACCTGGTGAGCCAAGCTCTCTCCAAGTAAAAGAGTTTCTCTGAACTCCTCCTGAAGTGTCTTGAATTGATCCTCACTTGGAAGGGAAGCCAGGCAGCACTTTTCGTTCCAATTTATGCTTGGACAATTGGTGCAGCCAGTGATTAAGGAACTTGACCAAGGTCATATGGTGAGTCTATGGCAGAGCATAGGTTGGCTTTTGAGATTCAGATTACTGCCCTCACTTCTGGTCACCTTTTCTTCTTCATATCCTCAGTTGTTGCTGCCTTTTCCTCCCATGTAATAGTGACTGGATTAACTTGTCAGATAAATGTCCACTCAAGTAGCAGTTAATTGCGAGTGAGAAGTTCAGGATGTGACACTTAAACCATGAAGAGTTTATGGGAAAATTTCCTGGGAAATTATGTGTTCTCTTCATTCCTACAAGAGTACTCAAGACCCCTTCTCCTGCTGAGGACAGCCATGTCTACCCTTGTGTGAGACAAACACACCCCCTCAGGTTGCTGGTGAGCCAGATTTATTGTGACAGCCGTGGCTTCACTCACTCCCCCAGCCCAGGTTTAAGGTTAGTAACAAGCCATGAGCTGGTGCTCTCATTATGGGACCTCTTCGTTATGGCATTTGCCAGACCTCACCCTTAACAGCTCACACGTTACCTGTAATAACTGCACCTTGCATCCCCCTAAAAAATACAAATGCTTGTCTGAGGTTAAAAAGGGCATTTACATAAAGACTTTTATGCATCCCTTGAAAGAAAAATGGTGCATGGTGTACTCGTTAGTTTTATTTGTCATATTGGGCAAACATTTGACAGTCCGAGCAAATTCCTCCTGTTAGCTCGGAACACGGTTACTCCTGCAGCATTTTATAAACCTCTCTTGGCAGGGGTACAAAACACAGAAAAGTTATTGAAGCACATTCCCTGCAGCTGTTGTAATTTTTACAAACTGATTTCTTATTTCACCAGGGGAATAAAAAAAATGATATTCGTAATAATAACAATGATGATGATGATGACATAGTTATTACATTTTCATCAGAGGATCTCTGAGCACTTTATAAACTACAGCTAAGCTTCAAAATAAATAATCCTGCAGGACATGTAAGTATTATATTGTATTTTTCATGGTCCCATTAGGCTACAGAAAAGACAGAACAAGTCCTAACTTATGGACTACCTTAACTTTAAACTTTCTTTTTACCATGTTGTTAAAAAATGAAGTATTCATCCCCCCAGTGCTTTTCAGAATTAAAATTTCCATCTTGAAATATTCTGAAAAAGTCTAAAGATGAGTCAGAAAATATGAGATTATGTGGGAAACCCCCTCAACCCTTCTTATGTTGTTCTCAACATAGCTACTTGAAGGCGTAAAAAATGGCAATTTTCTTATTTTTGTAACACTGCTACTGTGCTAAATAAAATAACAAAATGCTTGAACGCACATGTGGGCAAATATTTTAATCCAGAAAACACTTTTATTTAGAATTATTGGAAAGTTTATGTTTTTTAAAAAATCTGAAGATAATTTCTGCTTAACCCCTTCATTTTGGACAAAGTTATCTGTTAAAACAAATTCTTTCCCAGTTAACCCTTCTCACCCCCAAATCCCTGAGGGTTATTTTGTGCTATATCTATTTATACTGTTACACAGGGCAAAGTTCCTCATCTTGTCATGTGTTTGTGTGGTTTGCTCCTCCTTTGCTGTTTCTCTGAGCACTGATTTCCCAGCAATGCACACACACAATTGTGTACTACAGTAACCAAAGGGATGCTGTTCAAATTGAGTGCTCAAGAATGCAGCTTGCAGTGCACTCAAAACTACTTGTAGAATCCAGATTGTTTTCTCTGTTGGATTGTTTGGGTATTCTGTACATTAATAGAGAAATTAAAAAAACCCTCAAACCCTTTGAAACAGGAAAAAGCATCTGCAAAAAGGAGACCTCCTCCCTCCCATTCAGACTAACAGAAAGTAGCAATTGCTCTAAAGCCATAGATAGTAAGTCAGCCTGGCCAAATGAAACTAATAATTACATATTTCCCTTTAAATTACTTGCCCAAGGTCACACTGCAAATCAATGGCAGATTCAATAATTTAACCCAAGAGTCCTGAAACCCAATATCCTGCTCTCACCACTAGAAAACCACTGAACAACTGGCTTCCAGTCTGGGAATGATACATGACATAAGGAGAAAAACTATAGATGCTTCAGGGTTTTTCCCTGTGTAGTGATCATTTATATAGAATTTCTGTTTACCTTGGTCCAGGATAATAAATACTTAGACACATTTTCTGTAAAAATATCTTGAAATGTTTTCAGAAGCTGCAGGGTTGTTCAGCTAAAAATGACTTCTGGGGCTGCTGTGAGAACTGCTAATATGGTGTGCTTCCTTTCCTTGCATAAAGAGTAATTCATATGGCCAAGCAGATAAATATCCGACTAGTAATAAAAATTACAAACTTATGACTTTTCTCATTGAGAAAATTTCTTAAATATTTTTTCCGATCTGCTGACAATATCTTGACTTTGATGTAAATCTACATCATACTATATGTAGTTTTATCTTTCTTTTTAAAAAGATTCAAAATATTTTTATATTTCAAAATTATTTTTTCCTGTTCTTTCATTTCCTTAACATTAATTGCAATGGAATAAATAAGACTGAGGGGGTCCAATTTAATTTCCACTATTTTCTCCATTCTATATATTCCAAAGTAGAAATTTGTCAAAGGAAAAATATTTTAAAAAAACCTCCTAAAATTTAGGGGGGTTTTAATGGTTTAGAGCATAATATGAATGTAGCCTCTGGATTTCCCATTAGAATTTTAAAAGGAAAATGAAAATTTCTGAGTTTAAAAGACTTTCAGTGTGTAGAGTAGAAAAATGCTGTGTCTGTTCCCTTGGGATGTACTGATGCAGTGAGAGGGAGAGGAGCCGCAGCACTGGGGGGATGGGACCTGTCCCTGCAGTGGTTTTGGGTGTGCAGAGCTCTGTGGAGGTGCATCCTGATGAGATGATTCCTCCCATGGAGCCAGGGGACTGTTGCCTCCTTGTACACCACCAAGGCTGGTTGGAGACATGGTGCTGAACTTGCACGTTCTGCAAGCTCCAAATCCAGACCACGGGCTTATCCTTAGGTCCTTTCTCTAGGTGTGTGCTGTAAGGTCATCATCAATCTTCCTGCCATCTCTGCTCCTGTGAAAGCCTCCTACAGCAGGTGTTCCCAGAGCCCACCAGCTAATTTTTCAGTCCTGACCTCAAGTGGCAGAAGCTTTTCCCCGTCCTTCAGAGAGTATATGTGCAGGGAATTATAATTAGAATAGATTTTATTGTCAGGCAGGAAAAGGCCCCACTCAATTCTCAGAGCACAGGATCCCCAGTGGCCCTGGCCAGTAACAAGGTTACAAGGACACTTTGAAGAGACCAGCTAGAAACTGGTAGCCTGGTGCTGTGCTTGGGTGGTGCACATCTGTGGGGTCTCTTCTCCAATCCTAACCCCTGCGATGGCCAAGCTCTGCCAGTGGCTCATCTGCACAGGAGGAAGAGCTTTTTGTCACTTTGGTACCTTTTCCCACATCATTGGTCCTGGACAGTCCTAGACCTGTGAGATACTGGTGAGTTGGGTCAGTGCTGTAACTGTCTCACAATCAAAGAGAAAATCCTCCTTCTCTGGTTTTTGGGATGCTCTGACTTCATGACCTTAAGAGAATCACAGGGAAAGGAGTTGTGGGGCCTCCTGACATGCTCTGGTGCAGTAAATCACCAGGGACAGATGCAGAAAGCCTGAAGGGAGTAGGTGGTGGGGTACCAATGACAGTGATAAACTGGCATCACGTGTGTGGGAACCTGGCCTCTGCAGAGGCTCGGTTTGCTGCAGGGGCAATGCAAGCAGAGTGTACACATAGAAACTGGGCAATGTGGGTAGTGATAGTAAGGGAATGTGAGGTCATCCTGTGCCTTGAGGGGAGGGAGAGTGCCCCCCGGGCTCTCCAGAAGAATCCAGGCACAGAGTCCAGGGCAGGTACAGGACAGAAAATGAGACACAGCTGCCTCATGCGGATTGCTTTGAGCAGACATTGTCTGCCAGTGTTAGGACCTACATATATTCCACAGAAATTTCCACTGCTTGTTGGAGCCAGCATGATTTCTTCACAGCAAGTTCACTCCCACTGAGCAGGGGTGGGTGATCTCTCTGGGCTGCTGGGCCATGGGTCAGCATTAAGCTATCAGAGGAAGAGACCTCTGAGCCTTTAATTGTTAAAGATGGTCTTCCCTGCTTGCCTGTGACAGACATATTGGAAGACTATGAAGCATTGCATGATCAACCTTGTGAACACAGCACATTTTTCTGCTTTCTGTGAGTAGATACAAGTCCTGAAAGAGACAACTGGTTCCTTCTGTTGTCTTGCATCACTGGCTACAGTGTAGTTGCATTAGTAGTAGCATTAACCATTATTTGTTCCTCTTACTGCATTCCCACTCTCCCAGTTAGAACAACTATTCCAGAGCACTACATGGTGTTTTTTGCAGAGCATTAAAGGGTTATAGTAGGGCCGTTTGAGACTTCTCATGACAGAAAGTAGTGCAGAGCTGCCAGGCTCTGGGCGTGGCTCTCTGCCGTTCCTTATTGTTGGTTTTCATAGTAGCAGGAGAGTCTGAGAAACAGAGTAGCATTTTGGTCCCTCATTCAAGCCTTGTATGTATGGAGATTTGCTATCATAAGCAATATGATAAGAATGCTCTTTCTCAGTCTGGCTGTAGGATTTAAAATAAACTCCTATTGTTATCCCAGTCTTTAAAATCCAATAAGGCCAAACCTTGCCCTTGGATATGTGTATAAATTTTCTACTGATGGCAGAATGGCCAAAGAGATCTTAAAGAAAGCCCTGAGAAAAAGGTTGGAGATTAAGACCCATCCGAAACATGGCATTCAGAACCAGGACCTTGTTCCCTTTAAAATCTGCATTCCACAAAATAGAGCTGCAGTCAGTCAATGAAATGAAATTACACCAGTGTAGAAATCCTGTCTGGGAGGAAAAGATCTGATTCCTGGATTGAACTTCATGGCTTCACAGTGTGGGAGTACTTTAATCTACTCTGAAGAGCCCAGACTTAGATCAGCATTTAGTCTTTGCTACAGCAGCATCTGGAGTTGAAATCCTCTTCAGGCTCATTTTTTGTTTGAAATAAAATATGTTTGTCCCATAAAGTACAGTGGAAAACTCTGAAATTAAAGAGACCTATGGCCCCTGTATGTGTTCTCTAACATGCTACACATTAGGAGAACAAACACAGTGGGCAGCTCTCCCCCCACCATAGTGTGTCCAGCTTGAGGCAGGTGTGCAGAACAGCTCACCTAGAATGCAGTGTTTAAACTTCATCAGATATGTAACACCAAGCATCAATTAGCTGAAGACTCATAAGCTGGGGTCTTGTGTGATATCAGTAGGAGACATCACCTGATAAGAGGCTGCTTTGCAACCTGATCCTGCATTTCTCTTTATCACGTGTCCCGGTGATGCCTCGACAGGTCCATCTGCAGGCTTCTCTTTTTCACTGTGAATTATTGTAACATCAAAAGTGCCACCTGCTCTTCCTTGGGAAAATGCCAGTATAGAGTAAGTGGCCAGCAATGCTGTCTGTGATCCATCAATCTTCCTTGTAGCAATGGTGTTGCAAAAGATGTGAAAATTGGGAGATAAATGCCTAAAAGTGGGACATGAGCCCCTCAGCCCCACTCAGGGAATGTCTTCCCTTAATTGCTTGCAATTGCACCACGTTTTCCATCATAAGAGATGAAAAGCGTGTCCACGCTTCTGTGACACTTCACCACTGTAATGAATTTGGAAAGCAATGACCAGACAGTCAGTGAAATCTGGAAATTACTCCAGAGCTAAGAAAGAAATTTAATCAAGGTTGATGAGGACAGATGTGGACTGCTAATAACATGGTATGTTTAATATTTGCAATTCACACCTGCTCATCTCACCTCAGCATCACCCTTTGGCTGACTTTTGTACAAAACAGTTGAAAAACCAAAGGTAACTTCCTTCAGGTTACCTAATTTCTCAGATCCAGAAGTAGGCACACAACATTTTTACAACCCAGTAGTAATTTTACTGAAAAGGCTTGATGAAGATGTTGATCCTAGTAACAGGAGGGATTTTGAAGCTGGTACCTTGAAATGAAATATTTCATGTTGCTATTTCCAGTGAATGTGGGCTTCCAGGAACTGCTCAGGCTCAATACTTGCAGCATAGTCTGGCATTAGCTTATCTTGCACATTTTTTTGCTTTTCACTTTGATGCAAAATCATGTTTACAAAAGAAACAGACAAAAGATTGCTTTGGTCAGACTTCGTGTTCCAGCAGGGTGTTGTGCCAGAACTATAGTGAAATGTTGTTGGTGCTGTTTACTTAATGAAATAAACCAAACTACAGCCACAGATTCAGACAAATTACAGCTCTTAGCTTTAAGATTTATTGGTTTTGGGAAGAAAAACAGAGTTTTTCCCAGGCTTATTTTTGCTACTGACTGCATTCTTACAAAAATAAGAATTTGGAGGAAAAGCCTCTTTCACTTGTTCTTTGGGATGCACATGAGCTCTGCTGAACACCACCTTCTCCTGCTGAGGTGGATCCCAGTTACAAAGGGTGCCATTTCTCTCCTGGAGTGAAATCTGCCCTAGTGCAGCTCCAGACTAGGTCTCCCAGGTCTGGACATGTTTTTACTCCTCTGGCTCCACGAAATTCTTCAATGTGTACTGAAAGGGGGCAGCTCCCTGGCAGAAGTGGTGCCAAGGACACAGAGCCTGGTTAGCTGGTGCAGACACCTCACCGTGTGCGGCAGATGGGCTCATTTCCCTGCCAGAAGCACCTCACCACACTGCAAACAGAACTTTATTGCAGCATTTTTTAGCTTTTCCTAGATGTCTAGCTACACAAGCAGGATTTGCAATGAGATCCCAAGGGCTACCACACAGGGTGCATGATGCCAAGGAAAGGCTAGAGGACCGAGGAGCTCTTGCAGAGAACACCCTATAACTCTTTTTAGCTTGGAGTAGTATTTGCTGTTGAAAACTTATCATAAGCTCTTATAACAGAGCGATAGTAATGCAGCCTACCTGGAGAAGAGATGCTTCATCAAAAAACCAGAAATAAAACCCAAGAAATCTCAAGGATGCTGCCCTTTATCAATCTTCATCTCTTTCATCTCACACTCCTGTCAATGGCAACTTCCCCTCTCACCATGGAGCCTAGTGAGCTCCATAAATAGTTCAGTTGGCACAAATTAACAGCGGGGAGCTGCTGATCTACCCTGGATGAACAGCTGCCCTGGACAGTTACTCCCCCTTAGGACTGATTAAATCATTTTTTTAAATAAGGGTAGTGGAGTCTTTTATTTTGCTCCTTTTGTTTTTTCAACAGGGTTGGGCAGTTTGTTATTAGAACAAACCAGTCCTTCCACTTTAATTGGAAGTCTTCCGCTCTGCAGAGCTCTTCTTTTCGTTCCATGTTTTTAGTGTTCTGAAACCAAAGCATCAGGTGGGGGATTTTGTTGCTTTTTGTTTGTTGGTTGGTTACTTTGAGGAGGAGTTTAGTGTCCTTTCTGGAAAGGTAAGAAGCTATGTGAGAAGTGTCTGGGTGAAGCGGATGATGTGGAGTGGCTGTCCTTTATGGCTGGATTCTGCTTCCTCTGGGCTAATTGGTACAGAATGGGAATAAATGCAGATGCTGAAGTACAAGAAAAAGAGCTGAGTGACCTCAAACCCAGACAATATCGTGCTAATTCTTTCACATAAATCAGAGCATAAAGAGTTTTGGCACAGTCTGTTTAGTCAATAGGAATAATTTGTTACAGTATAGAAAAGAAAATAGGGCAGATTGGAGCCCTGGTTCAGGCAGGAGTGAAATAATTGATTAAATACAATTGTGTCTGATCGTGCATGAGCTGAGTTGGAGCTGCTGTTCATAACTCTGTGGTCATTAAAACAAAATGCACCCTTCAAAATGCAGGCTGTGCAATGCTTTGGTAAGTGACTGTGCCTCATGCAAAATTAAAACCTTCTCTCAAGTGTAGGCTGTAGGCTTTGGGACAGCAGGGGCTCCTCAAAGAGGTCCAGCATCTCATGCCTCTGGTCCCAAAGAGAATAGTGAGTAAACTGTTTTCTTGGACACTCTGACTCTTCTCCAATGAAACATCCACAAAGAGTGAACAAAACTTGTAATGTAAAACAGCCACCCAAAATATAGGACTCACTGGATGTTACAAGCTGAGATTGGCAATGGATTCAGGCACATTTGTAAAAGAGCACACAAATCCTGCTGCCTTGGGTGCAAGAGGAATCAGACCATTGAACGAAAGGCCTCTGTGTGCGGCCCCTGGACTTCTGGCAAAGTCCTCAGCCGAAAGCCCATCTCTTCTCTTGAGACAGTATCTGGACAAAATGAGCCAGAAAAAACTTTTTTATCAGCCTTTTTTTCATGCTTCTCCTTCATCCAGACCTTTCTTCCAGAAAAGCAAAACAATATTCACAGCCTTCTGATTTAGAGCAGCCAAGGAGCCATCCATTTTCCATTTCCCTTGCCGTAATGAGAAGAAACACATAAACCTGGCGTTAGCGAAGTTCAGTCAATGTACCCCAAAAGTGTCACTTCACTTTTCTCTGTTCCTTGCTTGTAACTTGGTGTTTTTGCAGAAGTGGGGGTGGAAACAGAAGCATTGGGCCAACGGAGATTTCATGGTCAAAAATTCAGGATTTTCTTCTCATGAAAGGAATAAATATTTGCACACATCAGCATTTCAACCTCAAATGATTTAATTTTGGAATGCAAAGTTGTGGAGGGAGCATTTCATTCTGGCTTTGCTGATGTACTCCAGTTTGTGTAGCTCTTCTCCCATCTGTGGATTGTTATGTTGGTAGCTTTCATCCCCACCAGCTGATCTTTTTCCCAGCGTCATGTTGATTTATTTGTCTTCGTTGGGCTTCTGATAATATTTCACCAATAAATTAGTTTTAAATTAAACTTTCTGTTTTGTCTTTTATGTTGGACCCAGTGCATGTGCTGGAAAGGAAATTTCATTTCAGAGATACTTTATTCCTCTTTTTATCGCCCTCTTCAGCTACAGACACACCAGCTGTTACATTTATTTTACTTTGGATGAAAGTTGCAAAAGCACTGCATAAATTATGAATAAAAATCTGCTGTTAGTGAAGATGACCAATTGTAAGAAACGTTTTAGACAGCCACAAACCAGAAGTAGTTGTACATACAAGTGAGTGTGCAGCCTAGCAAGGGAACCTGTGCCTAGTTTATGTGGTACCTGATAGCAGAATGAACACCCGCTGTGATTGTTGCTCCAAGCCTTCCCCTTCCCTTGCTGCCAGGCCAATGCAAACACAAGAAATCAGCACTGAAACAGTCTGGCTCAGAGCCTGAGCTCATGCTTCATTTGTCTTTATCCACTTATTTGAGTACATCACTATGGCCCCATGAGCACGGAGTGCTCAGGGTTTCAGGCAGGGCTGGAGCCACCGACTCTTCCATGTCCTGGTTGTGTCCTAGGATGGTGAGAGGTCCCAGGATGGTGAGAGGTCCCAGGAGGGCTGTTCCCCTTTACCCCTCCCAGCTGGGCTTCCCAGCAGCCTGCCTTCCCCAGCACGTTCTTCCCACAGTTCAGGCCCTGCTTTTCCTCCACTTTCATTACTGAGCAACTTTCTATGGTTGAGAAAAGTTTTTCACGTGTTAGGGAAAGCTTGCAGCAACTGAGTCAGCCATGCAGAAATCCAAGAAAAAGTGTTTTCCTTTAAATAAATCTAACAAAACACCTGAGCAAAGCAAAGCTCTGCAGCAGTTTGTTATATCCTGACCTCTCCCGCAGCGTGGCTGAGCTGCAAGCAGGGGCAGAGGGGGAAAAACAAGGCAAGGGACCAAATTTTGCTTGTACTTGGACAGGCAAGGCTGTGGTTGCTTTTCTTCAGCATCTTGCTGGCCACCTCAGTGTTTTTAAACAAGGCAGGAAATTGCTTCTCTCTGCAGCTCGTGGTAGCAAGACCTCCAGCACTTCCCGGGGCTGCTGGGTGCCCTGGGCACACTCCCGAGGGATGGCCACAGCACTCACCGGGGCTGGGCAGCCACCTCGCCAGCAGGAGGCTTGACCTGCAGGGTGCACTCAGGTCTTTGCATTTTAGTTGCACTCTGAGGTGATGAGAGGAGGTAAAAAATGCATGTTTGCCTTAACTGAATTCCAAAATGGAGTACTTTGTGATATAAAATACAAAAACACTGAGCACCATTTCTGCTGTAGTTTATTTTTGTAGCAGATGCCATTCATTCTCCGCCTGCCCCATCTTTTCAGCGCATTGTAAGTAGTAGTGATGTATAGTCTTCTTGATTAAGCACTTATCTGGGGCCCATTACTGTAATGACAGAGCCCTCCATACTCTTTCGAGGTTTTATTATCAGAATGACTCCCTTGCTTCAAGCTGATTTTCATAAATCATCATTTTCTCATAAGCTTAAAGGAAAAAAATGGTCTTTTCAAAACCTGTGACCTACTTTATTGCTCAACATTGGTCCAGCTGCCAGACCCAAAGACAGAGTCACATCAGAGCATGGTTTGCTTGCAGGAGATTATTTTATATTATTACATTATTTTATAATCTCCTGGGTTCAAGTGGTCTTGCATTCAAATCTTTTTAGTGCCTTGCTCAGTACTGTAACCTTGAATTCTGTGCAGACTGGAATTGCTGCTGGACCTGTACACACAGTAGTTGACTGCCTAGATCACCCCTCCGACCCCTGGATGCAGCTGCATGTTCCCACGGGGACAACCTGAGGAACACTTGCCTTGGGCACCCTGTCCTCCAAAAAGTGGGAAGTTCAGCTGGGAGTGTCCAGTGGAGGAGGTGCTGGGAGGAAGCCCTGGGGGGCTCACACCTCCTGCTGGCTCAGTGCTCTCCATCAGCCCTCTCCACCGCAGCCTCAGAGCAGAAACAGCATTCATGTCTTATCCTCTGTAACCTCTTATTAATTTTGGATAGGAAATCCAGAGGAATTCTTAACAGAAGCATGGAGAAAAAAACAAACCTCTTTGTTTTCGTCCCCACGATAAACATTTCCAGAACAATGTTAAAGCGGAAGAAAATGAGGGCTCCTGAGGTCCTCAACCCGAGCCTGCATCCCCACACCTGTGTGCAGGACACCCTAAACAGCTCTTCTGGCAGTGGCATTTCCCAGTGCAGATTTTCCCCTTGTGTTCCAACTACTTCTCACCTGCATATGCCACCTCTCTGCCACTTAGGATTTCTTGATCTCCGTCTTTTCTGCCAACCCTGTGTCAAAGGGCCACATCCCAGAGGCCAGGATCACCTCCCTGCAGCCAGCCCCGTGTCATGGTGCCTACATCCCTCCTGCCACAGGGCAAGAGTTTCCTCCCACCCTTTCTGCTGGGCAGTGTTCTCCTGACAGATAACGCAGAGAAATCCGATTGCACCCCCGCACCAGCTTCAGCAGCTCTGGGATTCTTCTCTCTGTCACGGGAGATTTGCAGCTCTTCATTTCCCTCCTGATTCCCTCTCCTGGCTGGAGTTTCCAGGCTGTGCAGGCTGCTTTGCTCCCTGGTGAGGCTCACTGTCGGGTGCTTGTGCTTTGGGATTGGCAGGGATCCTGCCCGTTCCGGTGACCGCTTTCTTTCCCAGGCATTGGGTAATTCCTGTATTAGCTCTTTGTTAAATCTTTGGATGTAGTTCATGTCTGAGTGACCACTTGGTTTGATGTTTTTGGATGTTAGTTATTTTAAGATTTAGCAAGATAACTTTTTTTTTAGCAAATGATATCATCTCACTGTTCAAATAAGGGAGAATCAGAGATATTTATGAATTTGGGATAAACACCAAAAGGTTGTTTTCTTTAAAGAAAAAATGAGTCTGTTTAAATATTAAACAATATTTGGTTTCATCTTCTTCTAAACAGAAGCATTCTTTTGCTTCTGAACTACATTTTCATTTACAAATTTGTAACAGTCATAGAAATATTTTTAACAACATTCATAAAACTACCCAAATGAGCTGTTTTTGGTTTAGTCAGAATCTTTGTGATTTTCTAAAATTTTTGTTAAGGTTTCTTAGCAGAACTCATGCAAGCCCTTGGTTCTTGGATTTACAAATTGCTGTAGTGTAAAGAGGTGTTCCTGCACTTGCAACGGCAGCTTTCTTAGCCTTGGCATGGGCTCCATTAACTCTTCCTTAGCATGTGACAGAGGAACAGTCTTCATGCTGCACTGACCATGGTTCAAGGACAATTCTGTCCTCCACTGAAGATTTTTCTCCAGGGATAATATAATGGGATTTTTCTTGTTGGTTTGTTACCTTTTTTTCCTTTCTGCTGACATCTCTTGTACGCCTCTATTTTTTTAATATATCCTGTGGTTTTACTCCTGCTTTCTTTATCTAGCTCTGTGCCAGGATTCTACAGTCAACGTAGGCAACCAGAGCTACACCAAACAGATAATGATGACACGTGGATGAAACGTGCTACCAGTTGGTTTAATTTTGCTTTTCACTTTGGAACCACTACAAAAATTCCAAAGGAAGCATATACTCCTGTGTAGGAAATTTGGGTCTCCTGCAATAGGTTAATTCTTAGTTACTGTTTGGGTCCCCTTTCGAAATTGTGTTTCTTAAGCATCTTAGAGATTTCTAGGCCATAGGTTGAAACCAGCAGTTTAGTGTCCTGCATTAGTGATGGAACTGAGGGTGGTATTGGAGTGACAGGGGCACAGGTCCCACTATTTCAATATTCTCCAGAGCTCTATTGCCTCAGGTTCCTGAGCAACGCCTCTTAAATATGCACTGGATCAGCTGTGCTGAGCGGAGCCTTTTGTGCACCAAATCAGAATGTAAAAAATTAAAATAACTGTCCAAGTTATGTCTTCTTGATACATTTACCCATGGGCAAGTAATTGGGATTAATGAATGTAAATCCTTACAGCCAATGAGATTAGCATGTGTAGATTCCCTCTGGAGGAAACCAGATGATTGGATGCGCTTTCACTGAAGTCACTGTATTCCCTGTCTGCAATTAGTTAAAAAAATTTTTAATTGCAAACTAATTTATTCAGCTATTGCCTGTATGCAGTTTCAGGGAATTTTGACTAGATGGAGCATTTTTGTGGTCTGCGTTATTTCATTGCTGAGATGTTTCAAACAAAGGAACAATTTGAACAGGTTTCTTAAAGGACCAAATTTCTAATTAGTTGCAAATTACACACTAACAAATTACCAGACCACTCATCTTGTACCCAGAGGGATAAATGCTGCCAATTTGAGGAGGAGATTGTATTTTTCAAACATAACAAAGAAGCTGAATTCCTGTTTTCAGTGCAAAACGGAACTGTGCTTTAACTGTGAAATCCAAAATCGTGTCTATATTAGAACAGCTCTAATTTAACTATAAAATTCAATTACCTGCTGATGATACTGTCCCATTTGAGTCCCTTGCAATGATTTCCATCATTTCCCTAATACTATCTTTGGCCATCTGGAGGCATCTGTTCTGATGACTGCAGCCATTTCTTGTCTTCATTAGTTTCCTGACGCCCTTATTTTTTTGGCACTGATTTACAGCATTCAAGACAGGAAAGCAGCCCAAGTACCTTAACTCGGTGTCACTTGCAGACTGGTGCAGTGATAGGACAAAACACATCAAAGCTTCACAGGAAATAGCTGGGCCCCCACAAAATGTTGCTTGCTCACCAGATGTGCAAGACTTGAGCAGTTAAGAAAACAAAATGTGGCACTAAAATAAATGAGCAGCAAAATTCCACCTCTGAAATCTTAAAATTAAAAAATACATATATTAGGTTATAAATTTTAAAGAGATACATAAAAGCATATTGAAAAAGAGAGTGGAACATAGTTTCAGTTAATTGATTTAATTTAGCCTAGGTTTTCTGAACACTGTTTTTCTGAAATAGGGAACAACAGTTGATGGAGATAAATTATGCCTGGCTGTGCGCATTAATTAAAGATAATTGAAGGTGGATGATTCTGACAGGGCTTCTCTTCAACCCTCCTTCCCCTTTTGCCATGCTTAGAAGTTGGTATTCATTTCTAGACCCTCCTGTGTGCAATTAATTGGGCAGGAAAGGTGCCATCCTGTAGAGAGTGTGGCTGGGGAGCACTGAGCCCTTTCCAATGATCTGAGCAACACAGCCACTGGAGGGATGGGATCTCAGGGAGTCTCCGTTCCTCCCAGAGCATCAGAGAGGCCATGCTGATACGAGAGGCTGCAACAGGGCAAGGATATGCCCTGGATCCAGATGTGACTCAAGTGCTTCCCTCAAATCCCCCTGTGGTCCTGCTGGAGCAGATGGGTGTCCTGGCTGAGCATCCTGTGAATCTTGGCCAGGATGCAGCCAAATCCATCTTACTGCATTTGGGAAAAGTGGCCTCAGCAGTGCACCTGGGCTGTGCCCTTGTACAGATTTGGCACACTGATGGGCTGTGTACCTGGGACTGTAAAAATGGACACGCACTCAGTGCTTGTACAGTGATCAACACTGATTTTATTTCTGCCAGGGCCTGCTTGTGCTAATCTAAAAAACCAGTGACCATGAACTTATTTCATTGTATCTTTCTTACCTCTGCAGCAGCAGAAGAAATGTGATAGGCAAGAGCATTTGGCAGCCAGGACCAGGGCTGTTTAGGTTGATCATTACCATACATAAAGTCATTGCTATTAAGGTTCTAACAGAGTCACTGCATTATAATACCTGTATTTACACACTTGCACCCTCAGCTCCTAAGGAACTCAGGCAGGGAAGGGTCTCCAATAAGAGACATCTCTTGGGGTTCAGAGTAGTGTGTTTTCTCCCATCCTAGAAGGGATTTCCCTAACCTGCACCCAAGCCTCTCTGGTGAAGGAGGTTGGACAAACTTCTGCTCTGCTGCACCCATGGATGGAAAGCTTTCTCCAAGCTCCAGTCCCAGCAGCCTTTGCTGAGTGTTTAGTTGATCTCTTCTTGTCCTTACTTTCAAAAAGAAGAATTGCTTACTGTCACCTTCATTGGAGATTTTTATGCATTTAGGAATTAGTCTTGCTTCACTTTCATCTTCTCTAAACTAAACAATCTTCTATAGACTAAACAAGTGCAATTCCTTCTATCTCACTGGCTGCATTTTCCAAATCTCTGATCATACTTGTTGATCTCTTCTGGATTGTCTCCAGTATATCTATAGCTTTATTAAAGTATAATGTCCCAAACTTGACAAAATCTTTCAACTGAAACCTCCACACCAAAGTGCAGAGCAGAATATTGCTTTCTTTGTCTTATGTATGGTACTTCATATACATACTTCATACAACTTAGGTATTTATATTTTTTTTTGTCCGGGCACTGCACTGCCAGCTCAAATCCAGCCTGTCATTTGCTACATCCCTCAGACCTTCTTTTGCTATGCCACAGCTTGCAAATTTCTTCCAGCTTTATAGCTGGGAATTTGGTTTCTTCTCTCTGAAAGTAGCACTATATCCTAGTGGTTACTTAATCAGGTTGGCTGTGGACCATCTTTCCAGATAATTTCTGGGCTTTGATCCTCTGACTTTGATTCTCTTGTAGCCTCTCCAAGTTTAATGGTAACTACAGATTTCATCCTCTGCATCATTAGTGAAAAGAATGGAAACAGGCCCTGAAATGATCCCAGAGGAATCCCATTTGAACAACTTCCTATTTGATAGAACAATTGATAGCTGTTGTTTTGGAGTAAAGTTCACCCAGTTGTGCACCCGTCTTGTTGTGATTACATTTTAGCTCATTCCTAATGCGACCATATCAGGAGATAAGATAAATCACATCCACTTGCTCTTCTTTATTCACTAAGTCAGCTACTCTATTGGAAAGTGGAAAACAGACAGGTTTGACATGATTTTTTTCTTGACAAACTCAGGTGGACTGCTTTTTATCACCATACCATAATTCTAGGTATTTAAAAAACTGATTGTTTAATAACTCATTCCAGATTTTTGGGAAACCAGGATGAGTAGTTTATAGCTTCCTGGGGTCTCATTATTCCTTTTTTAAGTTCAGCACTGTAGTTACCCTTCTCCTCTGCTCCAGGGCTCCTCTTATCCTATAAGAATACTTTACAATAATTGCTTTACAATAGTTGTTAGTTATTCACAGATTACTTCATCTTATTTCTTGAATAAGTTCAGGTGAACTCTATGAGGCCCTGCTGATTTGTGTGCAGTTAGCTCATCCAAGTATTATTAAACATGGTCTTTTCCTGTTTTGACCTACAGTTCTGACTCATTTTAAAAATAATTTGGTTAATTAGCTGGTCACAAACAGCCTTTTTTTTTTTTTTTTAAATAAGGGCTGGATAAAGAGACATGCCAGGCTTCTCTGCAAAATTTGTTACTCGCTCTCTTTTCCTGTTTAGCAATGGACCAAGACTTTCCTTTTTCTTCCTCTAATTAAAATGTATTTATAGAACTTTTCCCAGTTCCCGCTGATGTCTTTCCTAAGTTGAACTGCCTTCTGTGCTGTAGCAGCTTTGCTTCTCTATCCAGTTGTTTGTCTTACTCCCTTGTACTTATCCTTAACTAAGGGTTTGTGTTACACATTTCAAAGTCCTCAGAAAGCTGCTGCATCTGGAATAGTACCTCCATGTGCCTGGTGTTCTTCTGCATAGGGGTAGCTTGCTCTAATGTTTCTAACACAGAAAACTTTTAGGATCTTTTCACTCTTCTACTCCTGCTGAAAACCTTGGCTATTTATTAGAGTTTTTAAGTTACCCTATTGTTTTTTCAACACAGTTTTGGGTAACTAAAATCTCTTATTGCCACCATATCTTCTTGTTTGGATATCTTGTACAAATGCTTGTTAAAGCTTCTTCTACTTCCTATGAGTGATTGGATGTCTTGTAGCAAATCTCTGTCCTGAGCCACCCTGGGGTCAGCTGTGTCACAGCATCTGAACAAAGACTTACAGTTCTTTCTGTTTCCCTGGTTCCTTGTGTTTGCCTGCAGTGGTCAACATATCACTCCTCTATTTACATTTTTGTCTACTTTATGTTTCCAATCCTCAGGCTGCAGCTAAGAACAACACATTTCTCAGTGAGCTGCAGGCTTCTTCAACCATACTGCTCTGGGTCTGCTTAAGAGGCCACTGCCAGATTATTTAGTTTGTTCAGGGTAACTTGACCCAAGTTTGGTGCAATCTCAGCCACAGTCATTCCTCCACACCTCTGTGGGGATATTTTGCTTTAACATGAAGTTCAGCCTGAATGAGTTGATGGCAATTTGGACAAATGCCTTCTGAAACTGAAACAAGATAAACAGACTCCTGGAGAGGGATGTAATATGTCTGTTGATAAACCAAAGAGCACCTCCCTTGCAGCACATAGTAGTCTCACTTTAAACAAAAACATCCAGAGACACCATGATACTGGAAGGTCTGGCACTCATCATGATATGTCCTGATGCTCTGCTGGGACATTAACTCTTTTTGATCTCAGAGAGACAGTGATGATCACCTCACCTCCACCAGCCCCTTTCTGGAAGGTCATCTCCCAAGTCATCACCAAGCCCATGGAGAAACAAATTCTACCTCGGTACAACACCAGCATGACTTGAGAGGTACTTTTCTTCTCCTCAGGTTACAGACATGCCTGGGCAAGAAGGTTTCTTTAGGGTTTGCCCTCGCTCTTACTGAACATGGGGCCCTAATGACATGATCAGTGCAGGATCAGGCCGGGGGAAATAGAGTTAAGGACATTCAGAAGCCCTTGAAGAGCTGGAGCCGAGGCTGCAGTTCTTGTTTGGCCTGGCGCGTCATTTGTGACCCATCCCATTGTTCTGAGCTTAATGCTTATTCATTTCCTCTTTGCTTGTGTTTTCATATATAATTATTTTTAATTGTGCTCTTTTTTTTATTTTAGAGAAACAATAAAAATAAACTCCCTTGGGTCATAGAATGTTGATCAGCACAATCAGGTCAAGGGACTGCTTTTAGTATGAGTACTGACTCTGATACAAACATGGATTTCAAGGTGACAGCTTTGCCTAGAAACTGTTTGATTAACAATTTTAGTCCTGGTGTGACTTCTGGGAATGAAAATACTCTTATCAGGAATTCACAAAGACCGTTATTTTAGAGGGAGGAAGGTCACCCTTGAGTGGACAACTAAGATATTTAGGGGTTCTCCCTTACTTCAGAACTAACATCCAACATCCTGCAAAAACCTATAAATATTTAATTTTCCTTTACATCATTAACCTACACTGTCTCACAGCAATTGATGCTCACACAAACTGAGGCTTTTCTGCCCTGTGTCACGTCTCTGTATTGGAAGAAATGTTTATGCTGGGAAGGGACTGGAAGGGATGGAGGAGGAAGGGAGACTCTTGTTTTCATAATGAAGAGAGAAGAACAGTAACTATTTCCTCAGATTCCCCTCTCCCTCTCTGAAGGGGAAGCTGTAGGGAAAGGTTGTAGTGGAACACACAAGGTGGCTCTACAAACTGAAGCTGTGGTCCAGGCATGTGTCTTTTCCCATTAGGAGGCTGAAGCACAGGCTTTTCGTAAAGGAGCTGCACAGATTCCTTCACAGTCAGGCTGAATATTAGGAGAATTACTAGGTATTAAAACAATACCAGGGCACTTAGATTAAACATTAAAGACTGGAAGAGCCATGCAAACTAGATTTTGGTAGATTTTGGTTATTGCAATTGCACTTGAAGTGTTAAAAAAAGGTGATGTGATCTCCCTTGGGCAGAGGCAAAATGGATTTGAAAGCTGCTGTTTTGAATTACAATGGCACACTTATAGAAAACAGAGAGTGTAGATACCACAAAAATGTGATGGGTACCATTAACAGTGAGCATCACACAGCAAATCATAAACCCAAGTGCCTTCAAAACGTAAAATATTCAAGTCAGAGGATTTGTTTAGGGAAGGGATTAAAAACATGTAAAAAAAGATTGTGTTCTTTTAGCCCTTATACAGTTTGCCAAGAGCTCTTTAAATTGAAGCTTAAAAAGCTATTTATGCTTTTGAAAATTAATAAACCATATGTCCTACTGTACAGAATATAATAATAGTAAAATAATGCCACAAACAGAGAGAAAGGTTGTTGTTGTAAGACCTTGAGTTATTTCTGTAGCTATATTAAAAGAAGTGGTGCTTGACCTAATTTTTGAGTAATGGGTTACAGTTGCCTTGATCTTTTGGCTGCTATAATTTTGGTCCCTATTCAAAGTAAGCAGGTAGTGACTGATGCCATTACTGATGTGGACAAGCAAAACTCATTTAAAAAGAAACTGAAAACAGTTGGAGGAATTCACATTGAAGAGGACATTAATAAGAATGAACATGAGAAATGTATGAAGAGAGTGGGTGGGATAGATAAGAGAGGGAGGAATTAATATGCACATTGTCTTTAAAATAAGAGGTTCATTGAAACTCAGCAGCAGGAGCAAATGTAATAGTGATAAGGGGAAGCACTTTTTCACACCATATGGCAACTAGACACGGCAACCCCTAGTTACAGGATGTTTTTGAGGTTAGGAGTTTATCAGGATTTATGTAGAGAACATGCCAAGTCATCACTGTGAATGCTAAATAGAGCCAGGAACCAGAGCAGCTTCCTGCAGGGATGGGGGAACATCATTTCTCTCTCAGAAGGAGTCCATCACCCACCTCCTGTTGTCAGCACCAGGATCCCTGCCCAGAGGGCCCCATGGTGGAATGGGCTTCCGAGGCTCCTCTCTCCCACTTGGCCGAGTTTCATGGGTTGGTCCAGGCTTTGCTGAGTTCCCATTGCAGTGGCTGGTGCTGGAGAGAGCCCCTGGCAGAGTCAGAGGCATCATGGACTGTGGGGAGCATGGTTCCTTCAGCCTGCAAGACACTCCTTTATCTGAAAACAAGCAAAAATACTTAGTCTCTACACAGGCAGAAGACCTAAACGCAGTTGTGCTGGGAAACTCCATGTTCCTCTGAAATGAGAAACCAAATGGGTTTCCACTCCTTTCCTAAAGGTCATGAATGTAGGTGATAATGCAGACATCTTCAGGTGCAGCCCTGAATTTCCATGCTGAAGTGGAGCTGCCTGGGAACCCTAAGGGAGCTGTGTGGGAGCGGGATGGAATCCTCTGCTCCAGGGAAGACCCATGACAGACTTTACATTCTAGGAATCTGTGACCCATTTTCATGACATTGTCCTGAAGTTTGCTATTGGGAAGCAATTTTTCACTCTGAATTCCCTTATCTTGAGGAATAATGAAATGTTTATGATTTTTCTCTCTGTTTACTGCACATGCTGATAAGCAGCTCTGGGACTAAGGAGCTGTCAGAATCTATCTCTTTTTCCCCCATTGGGCTGATTAATTATAAAATAAATAAATCATTAATTGAGATTTCAGTAACTGTTTAAAAAAAATCATGCAGTGTTGGAAAGGTCAATGTCCAAAGTAATTTGGGATTCAAATCCCAGCAGGTCTGATGGCTGCCCCATTTCTCCAGGGAAAAGCTAAGTGGGACACCTGAGGGGAGGAGGTATTGGTCATTAATCCAGGAGTCAGCAGCTGGCCAAATCCAGTGATCTCAGTAAAACAAAACATGTGCATAGTGTGTGGCTTCTTAGAACCTGGGTTTCTTGCCTGGCCTGGCAGTCTGAAGAATTGCTTGCTTTTGCAAGTTTAATAATAAAATGTATGCCAAGGTCAGGGAATAGGTCAATGCTTTAGCCATCCAGCTGGGAGGCCTAAGGATACCTCTTAGGAGTTAGTTGGACAGGAGGATTTTGATGGAAAACTGAAGGAAAAGAATTGCCTTTGGAGAAAGGTCACATGCAAAGTCCATGCAGGCAGTCATCTTCATTACCAAAGTGTCTGCTCCATGTAGAAACACGGGCAGGAAAGGAAAGGAAAGAGCTCTGATTTTGACTAATGACCAGTCCGAAGGACTCCGTGATGGGGCAACATGTGTTCCTGAGCACAGCATGACTGCTTTAGGGGAATGTTTCTCTTCGTTTGATGAAAGACATACTGTCACAGTATAGAGGTGTATCGGTACCCTCATCCTCCTCTCCCGATTCTCCCCTCATTTCATTGCAATTGCTACTCTTTGCATGGGGAAATGTAAGAGGAAAACCAAGCTAAGCACATCAGTAAAAGAGTGTTTCATTACTGGGAATATATAATTTTGTACCAAAAAAGAAGAGAAGCTGCAATGGTATTGTGATTAATGGTCCTGCAGATGTGCTCTTCTTCCTAAACTTCCATTCCAGTTAATCTCATCTCTGTCTTGCAGCACCACAGTGAAGTCAGAGTAACTCGCTGACTGCAGGTTAACAAAACTTTGCCTGTGGCAGCAGCTTGTGGACATGTGCTCTGTTTGCCACATTAGAAGATAATTTGAGTGAGTTGTCTGTCTTAGAAGCTAAACTAATTTCAGTTGCCTATATCTGCTGGGGAGTCTGAGGTCTGTGGCAGCTCTGCACATGGAAACCCAACTGTACAGAGGACAAACTGTTCTCCACCAGCCTCTGGGGACATCCTGCAGCTCAGAATTTTCTGTCTCCCAGTGCCAGGCATTTGGCATAACCCATCTCTTCTTCAGAGAACAATGAGAAGGCAAAAATTAAAACAAGTTATTTCCTGATCGTGCAAATTGATCCAGCCTGTTTTTCTATGGGATTTCTGGATGTGATCAGCATAATGAAAACCAATGTCAGCATTTCACATGAACTCACTTTTCTGTGACCTGAAACACGTCACAGAATCATCTCTTCTCCAGTGATCCTCTAACTCCAGGGAAACCAAAAGCACCACGTGCCACTGCCTGTTTTGAGCCATGTGGCACTGACTGGCTCTCAGATATGTTTGTTCCTTGCCAGCTGGCAATCAAACAGGACAGGTAATTTCTGCTGCCACCTTGCAGTCCTTCCCTCACTCAGAACACTCACTGGGGTCTCCGTCCTCTATCCAAGCCCTGGTTTTCACTGCTTTGTAGGAACCTCTTATCTTTGATATCTCTTCCATTTTATCCAGTGTGGCTGAAAGTGGCCAGTGGATTCAGAAACTGCAGGGGAGTTTGCAAGTGAGGGAGGAAGGAGCTACCTAACAGCATGTGCAGTGTGACACCTGCGGCACAACTGGCTGCAAAATTTCACATCTTCAGAAAAATGCTGCCCAAACATGTTGGCTTCATGTGCACAACTTTCCCCAGCAAGAGGATGTGAAGGAAGATACCTCACATGGGATGGATGTGCTGCACAAATTCGTGGCCAACTGGTTCCAATACCACAAAGGTATGAGGAATTTGTGACAAACTCTGGGCTCGTCATTACAGAACTTGTCATCAGCCCTAAATGAACTTGAAAGTAAGCACATCCATTCAAGAAATGACCAAGATATAACAGATGCACGTGACATTCGAGAGAAACATTTTGTTCTGTTTCTGAGCTTTTAATGGACAGAATGTGCAGCAGGATCTGTTTGGAATTGCTTAGATCTGAAATGCTGTTAACTGGATATTGACAGACACAAAAAGGTAAATCAGTGCCACTGCCATCTGTAAGACAACAAGAACAGGAGATGGATAAGGCTGGACATGCATCAGAGCTGTGAGAAAAGTCCCAAGGCCCTGTGGAAAAATTCTAATTTAAAAAAAAAAAAGAAAAAAAAAATCTTATAACTGCTCTATTGCTTCTGATTCCTGTTGGCTGTGGTCTACCAACCATCTTTTGCTAAGACATGAGGATCACAGCCTGGATAGTGGCATTTCTGCCTGCAGGTGTCCAAGGCATGGGTCAGCCACCATAATGTCTCTCTACATTTGCATACAACTCACCTCAGTAACAGAAACTTGTTTCAGAAACTCTGCAAATATGAACAAAATAAGATGTTGGAAAAGAAATATATATTTTTTCTTCCTAGAAGAACCTGTAGTATTCAAACCATGTGCTGATGGTCATGATATAAATTCTTGGAGGGCTCCATATTGTCTATATTGTGCTGGTAAAGAACTACTACCTTCTTTCCAGGCATTTTAGTTCAGCACATCCCTTTAAGAACAGGACTGTATGTCTGAGCTTTGGAATAATTAGAATTAACAAATGATGGCATTGCTATTTTTATTGTTGTAATTTCTAGGAGCCAAGTTCATACTAAAGCCCACTGTGACTATCTCTTTTCATGACAGTCAGGCAGAACAGAGCCAAGTTCTGCTTTCAGTTACAGCCATATAAATCTAAACTGCCTACATATTCTTTGCCAGTAATACTTGTGTGTGCTGGAGTGACCGTTCTATAGTATTATTTTCCCAGAAAAAGCAAAGCAATAATTCGTCCATCTGACTTAAGAGGGCAGGTTCCAAGAAAATTGCAGGCACAGCTAAAAATGGAACATTAAATGAGTAGGGAGAATACAAGGAAATAAAACAATTTTAAGATTTCCAGTCTTGAACATAAGTATGCATTCACATGCATACCGAAAATATCTGTTTGCAATCAACTTCTTTGTCACTTACTGCTGGAGTGCTGGATTCAGAGAGCCTGCTACTATGAGATGATGTGTGAGAAGCAATACAGAGTGAGAAAGTGGATCCAAAGCAGCCAAGGCCTGGCAGCCCCAAGTGGAAGGTTTTCAGAGAGCTGTTTGGTTTGAGAGGTGCTTGGGCACCTTGGCAGGGGAAGCCAGAGAAGAACTGATAAAGAAAGAGGGAGAGATAGAAAAGGTAAGGCTATTTTGAGTACTGAAGCAGCATCCCAGCACAGGCAGAGCTGTTCTGGGCTTGGAAGTGAGAACACCTTGTAGATGGGACGTGATGGGGGTTTGGGAGCTCGGCTGTGGTGAACAGGAGCCTGTGGCACGGGAAGGCTTTGCCAGTGGGCTGCACACATGGCTCTGCTTTCACAGCACAGGAAGGTTTGAAGGGCAGGGGGACAAAAGCCAGTGCTCCCTCCCTGCTATGCAGCTGCCAAGTGTGCTTTGACATGGTCCTGAGGGTCTCTTGCTGTTGTTAACACAGGTGCTACAGAATCTTTCAGGGAAAAGTTGTTATTTGAAGTGGAAGCAATCCCTGCAGCCTGGAGGGATGCCATGTGGAGAAGTCTCCAGGCCCTGTCTTAGCCAAGGGGTCATGTGCCAATTTGGCATTTAACACATATAAATACATGCTTATATTAATGACAAATATTAGAGGGTTTAAAATATGTGGCTTGATACAAAAATGGAAGATAGCTTTAAGCAACTGCATTGGAATTATCTGCACACAGAAATACAAGCCAGACAACAGGAATGAATACAGCAAACTACTGGAGATATTTGAGAGGAAAAGTTTCCCACGGATTTGCAAGAGCTGCAGCTGGAAAAGACATGATGTTCCCTCTCTCTGCCAGTGCTGAGCAGTTTTGCAGTGTTACACACCTCCAGCACGAGCTCTGTGCTGTGCAGGGCTGGCTGAAATGGCCACACTGCTCCCTGAGAGCTCAGGCCAAGCACTCACTGCATTTGCATCTTCAGGTGCATTGCCACAGTACAAGGGCAGATGGAAGTGACAGCACAGCCTGAAGCCTGGCATCCGGTATAAATGTGACCATTTCTTCTCTGTCCCTTTGCTGTCTGTGAGCTGAGCCTGCTTGCTGCCAGCACACTGCATTTCTCATGGAGCTGCACTGCACTGACTCATGAAGCCCTCCTTGACTGTTCAGGGTGGTGGTGCCTGAGTCACACACTGCTATTTCTATCTTGATTGGAGGCCTGCAATGTTCACACCTGCAGTATACCTCCAGACAACTACTGATTTCTTTCTGAAAGTCTAGTTATGGCTTTTCCCGCTTTTCCCCCTTACACGCACTAAACATGTTTGAGAAGGCCACCTGCAACATCTCCCTCCAAAAGTATCTAAAAGAAAGCAGCAGTGAAACTAAGTGGGGGGCTTTAGGTTAAGTTCTAGTTCTCCCAGTCCCCTGGCTCAGATCAGGAATGCATGGAAGTAGGAATGGGGGTGAAGTAATATGTATTAATTTTATCTCTCCCATTGTTTTCACCAAGGGTAGGGATCTTTTCCCATTTCTACTGGAAAAAAAAAAATAAAAATCGAAGCAGGCCTCTTTCCCCTTTGTCCCCTGCAGGCTGAGTGGGACCAGCACTGCTGTACAGGCTCTCCTGAGAGGCTCCTGATGGAGGGACACTGGCACAGGCCTGCCAGTCTCTGAAACGGCCTTCTAGGGAGGCAAGTGAAGAATGAAGCAGTTTCTTTTGGAAACTGGATAACAGGAAAGCTAAATGGGATGGGAAAATGCATTAGTATGCCTTAGTTGTTAGTCCTTGCATCACCTTGGCACCTCGGGTGCTCAGTAGCTGTATAAGCAGTGAACAGAGAGTGGTTTCTGCTGCACAGAAGCTGGCACCACTGCCAGGAGTGCTGCAGGGAGGCAGTGCTTCTCCCCCGTGCAGAGGTCACTGGGGGATACTTTTCCCACAGTTCTGTGTTTGCACTAAAGAGCCCTGACCTCCATGGGAGCACCTGAGGTGACACATCAGCAGAAATGGGCAGTGCTGGGGAGATGTCTCTCAGGACACCCCGAGGGCTCTGGCTGCAAGTCGTGCAGTCCTGGGATGAAGGAGTTGCCTGTATATCACACAGCATCTCCTGCTGGTTTCAGCACACAGGAAGGCACATCCTTTACTCAGTGGCACTTCCCATGCAGCACAGATGCCCACAGAGAGTCCACACAGCTCAGGTCACTTTCTCAGGCTGCCACCCTGGGCTTGGCTTCCCCAGCTCCCAGTGAATACAGCTCCTCAGAGACGCAGCTGATTGCTGGCACACGAGTCCTTTGAAAGCAGGCCATGAAATCTCCCTGGTTTGTTTCAAGTCCTCTAGTGGTGCTTGATTATGAAGACCCCCAAACAGAAACAGCTCAGTCCAAACTGCCAGTAAAAGGCTCCTTTGAAAAGTGGACAGAAAGCCAGTGTGCTTGGTCCAACATGAGGGAGAGCATGGCAGGGAAGCTGGGGAGCAATTGTGAAGAAAGTCTGGCTCCTCTCCTCTTGCCCCAGAGTGACTGACAGGTGCTCAGTGCAGGCAAAACCTCTGAGGAAAGAATGTACTGCTAGGGAAGTTAAGGTTAGCTTGCCCAATACAGGCAAAAGCTTCCTGAGAGCACCAAAAGATGCTTCCCAGTATCTGTGGTGAGCGGGCAGTCCGGTTTCAAGACCTTGCCTCCAAACAGGGAGATGCTGAGTGACAAAGTTGTCTTCTGGTAGGAGTGTCTAAACCATCCATTTTTTCCCCTTTCCTCATATTTTAATAATTAGATATTTTCAGATTTTAATCCCCTCTATTAGTTAAAAAAAATAAAAAAGGAAACACCATCCTGACCTGATATTTATCTCCTCAGCATGAAGAATATCAGCTGTCTGGTTCAAGAACAAAAGAGTAATTTTTGTCAGAGCAAGGTCATGTGAAAGAACAGCTCAGGCATCTCTAACCACGTAGAGCATTGCTGGCATGGTGTGTGTGACAAAGACTCTCAGACACTCAGTGATGAAGGCTCAGTATAGAACAGACCATCAGCATCCCTGGGTGGAGGGCTGTGATTTGTAGCTGAGGCCTGTGAAACAAAGCTCTGGAGGTGAGATGTTGGGAAATGTACTTGGAAACATATTTTGAAGACTCCCTTGACTACAGCAAAAGCAACAGTGGCAATAACTGTATGTTGGTTTATTTTATTCCAAGGTCTGTGGTTTTCACTGCCTGGCTGGGGATGGCTGAGTGTCTCATGCAGTGATAACACTCATCCATAAGTCATGATTACAGCAAGTGACATAGCAAGGCTGGAGACAGGGAGCAGCTTTTCTGTGACCAGAGCAGTCCCATATGGAGGCAGTCTGGGGAAATTTCACACCAGACATATGGGAGTGGGGAGCAGATACTGTGAGATACTGAAGATGTTTCACTTCAGTGGGAGTGACAAGGTGCTGAGAAAACTCAGTGCCTTAAAGGTTAAGACTGATTGGTATTTCTATAATGTCCTCTATATTATGGGAAGTATCACAGATTCCAGAATCATGACCTGAAATAATTTGTTTCTGCATTTTAGGTTTCCTTATTTATTCTCTATTTTTACCCTTCCTTTGTCAATTATATTCTCCTACCATTGGAATATGAACTTTATTATAAAGCAACTTTGTGTAAGTATTTAATTCCAAGAAAAATCTTCAGTAAATCAAAATTCAACTTTTAAATTCAGTGTTGCACGACCAGTCTTTGACTGGATTTAACTTTTCAGTATTTGAATTTGTAAAGTTTTCATATAATTTCATCCAATCTCTTAACTTCTCGTAAAAAAAGAGGGAAAAGAAAACAAATGAAGAAATAAAAGAAGGAAATCTTCACTCCTTCCTGATTTCACATATTGCCTCCTCTTTTTCTCTTACTGTAGTCCCCAGAGAGAACAGTGGGAGAAATAAAATATCTGAGGAGCTATGGAGAGAGACTGAACACTAGCATTTTTCTCCCATTTCTCTCCTCTCCATTTCCTTTGTCTGTGGAAAAAAAAGGATAGAAATAGGAGTCTTTGTCCCTCCACCTCCCCTTCACAAAGATCAGAGAAGTTTAAAAACAAAGTGAAAATCAAAACCTGGGATTAAAAATCAACAGAATTACTTGGATTATTTTGTTTCAAATATATTTGGCAGAAAAATGTGTTACTTGGCAGGAGAAAACTTCACTCTATTTCATTTATTTGTCAGGTCTGTTCATTAGCTGTATGTTAGGAATTAGTCACTGCTTGTGTAGACCAGATTATGTCCATGCTGGCTAATTAGTCCCATCCCATTGAACCTCTTGGCGTTTTCTGATTTTAACCTAAAACAATAGGATTTTCTCTTAAAAAAAGGGAGAAACAGGGTTTGAAAGATCTGGCAAGGCTGAAGCCTGTGGTCTGAAGCTGGAGGCATTAGCCCTGTCAGGAGGAGTGCCTGCAGTGCTTGTGGAAGGACCTGGCTCTTCTTCCCCACAGAGCTCCTACCAGCAGAAATTTAGAAGCTACCTCTCTGCTGGGAGCAAGCTGGGTGCTGCATTCAGAGGTTCATGTGGCGGAATCATCAATCTTTATTTTGCACTGAGGACTAGAGGGGTTCCTGCTGCCCTCACTGGCCATGGGCTCCACAGGGCTATGGACAGCTCTGCCCAAGGCTCATGTTCATATTCATTGGCAGAGAAAAGCCCAATATTCAGGTACCAGAATCTCACAGCAACATGTCAGAGTTTTTTCTGCTTGCTTCTCACACAGTAGAGAAGAAAATGTAGAAATCTTTGAGTAATAGTATATTTATAATTTAATAATAATTAGATTATAGTAATAATTTATAAATCTTCTCACTGCATCTATTCTCACTTCTGCATCCATGCCACAGAAGTACCCTGAGGCACTTGGAGAAAAGTTTCACTGTGCTCTGATCCCTTCTGTCCAGGGACTCCTGGAAGAGGCAGGTGCCAATGCGAAAACTGATGTTCAGAGGGAGGAGAGACCACAGGGAGTCCCATCCACCTCTGTGCTGCAGTGAACACCAAGTGCAGATTTCCTGGCTCCCAGCAGCATGTGCCATAGCCATGGCACCACACCACCTCCAGTGTCTAGCTTTTATTATAGCATCAAATGTCTCTATGCCCCTGAGCAGCTCATTGAACCTCCCTTTTCCAGTTCCTTGCACTCTGAAAGGGTGACAAAAATTCTTGCCAGCCCCACAATTGGCTTAGGATTAAACGTGTGCAAAGTTTGATGAAAAGACGAAGTGTGAATGCTGGCTGCTGTCAGAGAAGGAAATGGGGTGGTTTAGCAGGGTAGGATACCACCTACAACTTCTGTATTTACTGCAGCAGAGGACAGGGAATTGGGTTTTTGGTGCCAGTGCTATTTTCTACTCATTGGAGTACATTAAGTATGAGAGTAATTTTGAAATATGACAGAGAGATATTGCTACTAGTGATGGACACAAAAAATACTGAAGACCATAACAGTGTGGTGCTAGCCATGTCAAATTCCATCTTGTTTCAGCTGCTTTCCAGGAAAATAGATTTCTGGCTTTAAATATGAGGATTAGCAGCAGCAGATTTAGGGCTTAAAATAAAGTATGTATTTTAGATTTATTTAAGGGCCTTTGACTCTCAAACACTTCACTTTAATATATCGCTTTCTGGGTTGACATGGTTTTCATTTTTCATCACTACTTTACATTCCAGTGTTTGAATGGTTTGTGAAGGGAAAGCCTGAGTTTTTCAAAAGCTGGAATTCTGCTCCTGCAATTTCAGCAATGGTTGCTTTTCTTTTCTGCCTGTAGCAGGTTCTTAGTAGAGAGAACTGTAATTCAGAACAATTCAATTTTCCATCATTTAAGAAGCAAGACATGTAATGGCTTAATCCTGATTATACACAGCCATTTTAGAGGGCTGACTTCCAGATGTTCATGCTCTTTTATTTATTTTTTTTTTCATTTTTAATGTGAATGCTATCCATTTCTTTGGACTTGGTGCTAGGAAAGAAATCTCTGAAATCCCCAGGATACAAACCCTGATCAAACTTCAGTCAAACTGAAGTCAGAAAGCTCCCCTGAATTTTTAAATATTCACTGATCAAGTCCAACTCAGGCTGCAGCAATGGAAAATTTTCTCTTAAATCCTGCCCTGGAGGGAATTTCTATTTGGAGAAGAGCATGTTCACTCTTCACTTTTTCTTGGACTCTCTTTAGAGATTGTTAAATATGACGAGGTCAGAGCTCTAGGATCTGGTTTTTATCCAACCAACTTTGACCTTCTGGAGGCATTGGCTGTACTGCCAGCCAACATTTCATGGTTAAAGGTCAATTCAGATTACTCCTTTAGTTCCAAAGAATTTCAGGGGGGAAGTTGGGAAGAAGGCAATGACAGTGTTGGAAAGCCAAAAACGAGTTTGGTAGCAAATGTTCTGTGTATACCAGATTTTAGAGCCCATATCTGCCAGTGTCAAATGTCCAAGTCATGCAATCCCCATAACAGGCCTTTCCTGTAAACCCATGCTTTCTGGCTCAGTGATTCGAGCTGGCTTTTGAGATGTGAGCTGCTCTCCCTAGTCTGTTTCCAACAAAATGTGCCATTTTTAATTGAATTTTGGTGCTGTCTTTGCACACATTATTCTAATCATCCTGCTGGGAGGGTTTTCTATGTAGAAAAACTAAGAGGTTCATATTGAGGCTCTGCTGTGCAGATCCAAGGGACAAATTGCAGTTCGTGTAGCTGACTTGCAAGCAAGCTTGTTAATAAAATTTAACTCTTAAAGAAGACAGCTTAGTCCTGACAACTCTGATTGCTTTGGCACACTGTGGTGGAAATACAATTACAAGATTGGACTGCTCTCAATTTGCTCCAGACCAAGAAAAAGCAGGAGAAAAAGTGGTTTTGCAATTGAAAACAAGTAAGTCAGACTAATTTTAGGAGCATCCTGATTATTGCTTAGCTCAGCATTGCCTTTTCATCTGCATTGTGGTGATCCCTGATAGGTAAATCAATAAATTTCTTCCCTTTCAACAAGTACAGTCAGCCTCTTGGCCTCAGGCATGAGCTGACCATGTGGAAAGACCCCCACAAGCCCTGCCTTTGAGGCTGCTCCATGGGCAGCCAAAGCTCTCTGAGTGCTGCTCGGTGGTGCTCAGTGGTGGGTTTCAGCACAGTAGTTTATAAGAGCATTATGAGAACCAACTGTTGATTATAACCTAATTATACAGTAAAAAATAGGGGGCCTTTGATCGTGCTCTACATGTAACCCTCTTCCTGTCAGTTTTCACCTGCTTGGCAGCTCTTCTGGGCTGCTGGAATGGCAGGAAGGGCTGTGCGAGGGAGCACGGGTCCAGATCCCACCTCTGCCCAAAGGGCTGTGACAGCTGCACCTGGCCTCGATTCCTGCCAGCCCAGCTCTCCCTCACAGGACGTGTGAAGTGTTAATTACTGCTCCTATGCCACTCACAAGGATCACTTACTGCACTGTGAAAAAAACCACCAAATATTATTTCAGCCTCTGTGCAGGTGACTGGGCTGAGTTCCCCAGCAAAGCCCTGACTCCAGGCAGAGGTTGTGATTGTGGGGAGCAAAATAAAATAAAGCAGAGCAAAACAGGAGGTGCTTTAAAGCAGCTGAATAAAGGCACAACAAACCTGCCTGATAAAGTACTGTTGAATTAAAGCAACCTGATCCCTGAGTTAGCTATGGTGATGCATCTTATTCATCACCCAAGAGAAAGGGGCCGGCAGGGAGCCGGGGGGACAGCATGGGCAGTGTGGATAATTGTGGAGGCCTGCTGGTAGATGGAAAACATCTGGTTTGTGTTTGAGTTAAGAAGGGATATTTAACTCTATTACCCAGATTTGTATCTGTCTATTACTTATTCAGATTTATTAGCATAGGCTCACAACATCAAGGTTATGCGAGGCTGAGCCATCTTTGTGTGTTGGGAGCCACAGAAAGCTGATGTTTGAGGCAGTAAAGTTACAACAAATACCTGCACATTGGTGCCTGCTGATGGAATCATGGGTGATGTGTGCAGGGTGTGTGTGGGGTGTCTGTATAGCAAGGTACCTGTGCATGTGCCCAATGGTGGACACAGACAAGGTGATGGGAAAGGACAAGGAAATGTAAATTGGAGTCACTAACACTGTCCAGCCTGAATAAAAGACCAGCATCTCACAAAATCAGTGAGTGAGTGGGTTTTTGCTGACTTTCTTCAACACCAATCTATCATGTACCTTTCTGCTGCAGTGCTTTACCCCCTCACACCACCTACCTTCAGCACCATCCTCAATATCCCCATGTCCTCTGCCTTGTCCTTCCACACAGCCCATACTGCTCTACCTTCCTCCTCTAGTGCTTTTCCTTTGCTTATCCATGTCACTTTCCCACTTTCCTAATGCAAAATCCTCACTCCTGTATCAAGATATTAAATCTCTTCTTTTGCCTTCTCAGCCTGTGAGACTGATGTGTGTGGGGACTTACAAGTACTCAGTCCCCTTCAAGCAGTTCCCAAAGTGTCTTAAACCAGGTATCTGAGCTGAAGGGGAGTTTCAGAAATGGGGTAACCCAACCTGATGGCTTTGGGACCTGTATTCACAAATTCAGGGCACCAAACTGCACTGCACTGAGCCTGACAGCAACTATGGGACTGTTCTTCTCCCCACTCTCTCCAGCTCCTAGCTTGAAAGGGTTCACTTTGGGAACAAGGACTCTACCATGTTTCTTAGGCAATCATCCACGCTGTAGGAATAGCAAAGAATGAAGCAAATAGGTCACAAGCCACCCCTAGGCTGAAATTGTTACCCAGCACCGTCCCATGGATCCCCATGAAAACTGAACTCACAAACACGAGTGCCACTGTTTTGTGGGACAGCATCCACTCTGATTAACCAGTTATGGTTTCAGAGATTTCTAGACAGCCAGTTCCTGGCAGGTGTAAGCCTGTATTTAACAATACCCAGTCCCAATTGTTATTTAATTGAAAATAGGGACTTCTTTCCTTTCATATCCATTTAATTCTGCCAAGATATTGGCTATAATTCATCACATTTATAACTTCTGAAATTAACTTCCCTCCCACAGAGTTCAATAAATAACACTTTTCCTGAATAGCTCATTCACAGTGCAAAAACACCTTCTTCCTCATATTTTTCACTTCATAGAATGAAACCATATGAGGTGGTTAAGATTTACATGGTCAGCTCTGGCAGGCTTTTTATATTTATTTGGGTTGCAAGATATAAATCAGTACTGGCCTTTCTCCAAGAACAGGGTATTTGTTATCTTGCTACATGTGTGTTTCTGGGTCAAAATTTGATAAGGTGTTTTTAGCATTATTTCATAGGGTAGGTAGGGTTTACATTGTTCTGTGCCAGGTTCCCTGTTTTGACTGCAGAACATTACTGTATTCTGCATTTTATTACAACTGATCAATGGAAGTTTGAAAATTTTCCCAACTCCGAAATAACATATGTCATTGCAAATCAGTTTTCTTCAGGGACAGTCCCATTTAACTGAATATCCCAAAAGCTTATGCGTGATCAGAATTGAAATTTTTTAAAGATTTAGAGCCATGATTTGAGCACAAGGCACAGTACAGTAACAGGACTTTGGTGGCTTTGTAAATTGAAGCCATCAGAAAAGTGTGTGACTGTGAGATTTAGGAACCTGACAATGAATCAGCAGCTGGGCACCTGAATTGAAATTGTGGCAGATAAATGTGGCAGTAACTTTAAGGGCTTAGCCAAGAGTACTCAAGATCTAAGACTTGATCTTATGTACAGGCACAAATATGGAAAAATTCCATGGATTTTAGTGACTCCTGATTCACCCCATGGCTCGTGGATTTTGTCGCTGGAATTTATTATTTACTGAATGAGTAAAAAGCAAAGGACTTTTAAATCAATCTATGCATAACATCAGCACTCAGAGATCAGTGTCCTGACACGGAGTCCTACCCACAGAGGTATCTGTGTTCAAGGAAACAGCAAGTGAATGCTTATTATTCAGGACTTCTGGATTCTGAATCTTTTTGTTAATGACAAAATAAACCAGGTTCTCCAGGGAGTCGACTGGGGGCCTGAATTCAGGTCTTGGCTTTGAAAATTCAAGGAGAGTACATGAGGTGCTGCTTCAACTCCAGGTAGCTCAACAGGACACAGATAGACAGACCTTGGAAGACCTCTCTTTCAGATCCATTGTGCCTACAGGATTACTCCATTTTGCAAGAGGGATTTCAGTTCTCTGCTAACAAAATGTTCCAGACAGCCCTTCACACAATTCACCAAGACACTGAATTAGAGCTGCCATTTACGTTTTCCTTAACTTCACTTTTGTAGACTGGATGATGGGGAAGTCCTAGATCTTTGTTTTCCATTATGCCTGTTATCCTTTGATGCAAGTAAATAAAGGAATAAAAATTTTGGAAAGTCATGTCTACATTCAGAGAGATCCAAGTCTGCCCTTTAGCCTTGTATCTATATGTATTTCCTAAGCTAAAAATTTTTTTCAGATATCTCTCTCTCATGTAAATGTCATGACAAGTATTAGGAATGCACAGAAGATTTTAGTTTAGTCCTTGTTCTCTGCACCAGGACAGTGACAGGGTGCAAATTGTGCAAATTAGCAAGGTGGTCTCACTCAATACATGCAGAGCTCTTCCAAATTTTCATGGTAAAAAATCCTCTAACTTAAACAAGGGCAGGTTCTAGATTTCCCCTGAGGGAATTACTAAGGTCAATAGGATTTATGACGACACACTGAAGAAAAAAAATAATTTTTTTTCTTCAATACTTGACATTAGTAACCCCATTTTCTCAGTCTTTAATTCTAAATCTGAATAATTTTACTTTCCATGCTGTCACCAGCAGATCAGCTTGTTTTGTGGCCACTGCATGAACCCCCTGGATGTCTTTCTGTCAGAATTTAACTCAAGGTCTCATCCAAGCTCTAGACCCGCATCAGAAGTGAATAGAAGAAAATTACATTATCTCCTGGGTTTGGTCTTCCTGCTGTGAGAGTTTTGTTATTTGATCCCTTTTTCATTCAACAAAACTCTTTTCCTCCCTTGCCAAAATATTCTCAGATCTCTTTCTCACTTTCTTTCCTCATCTGCAGTTTCACTTTGCATTAGTCTGCTCTTTATCTCTGGAAGGAAACACTTGATGTTCTCCCTGTCCTTGATTATCTTTGATATGCCGAAGTTTCCTTTGGAATTCCATATTCCTGCTCCTGCTCTGGGCAGTTTCATTACTTGACTCCCTGATAGGAGCCATCTCTGTATATGTCACTGATCAAAAGTGGTGAGAGGAGAAGAATGTGAAAAAGAAAGAAGCAAAATACCTAGAAGTTTTGTTTGGCAAAGATTCAAAGCCTCCTATCTGATCAGTCATAACCTCCCTTCTGTCCCTAACATGTTTCACTGCAATTTACATTTAAATGGTGTTAAATGAAGACTTTTCTCTTGGCTGCCCGCCCCAATCCCCTGCCACGAGAGCATCCTTTCCTTCCACTTTCACCTCATGTTACTTGTACATAAACCCAAGGAGAGATTCAACACCCCACTCCTGATGGCTCCGTTTTAACTCCATGTATAAATCTCTTCCTTTGTAGGCACTGTTGTTAGTTGACAGGCAGTTCAGGCAAAGCCATGACAGGCACAGTAAAGGCAGAAATTTCACTATGAGAAAAACCACAGGTCACTGCAAAGGATTATGCTTTATTTCTAAGAAGTTGAAGCAGTGAAGAATTTGCTATACTTTATGGAAAGAGTCTGAAGTTGAGAGGTATTTATTGATGTAAAACTATGGAAAACTAGCCCTAACAATAATTCAGAGATTACATGATGGGATGTAGGGTTGGTTGAGAAAGGGGTTCCTGGGGCCCCAAACTTCCATTTGCTGAGCATACCATCTCCTCCCAGTAAATTATCCACTGCAGTGTAAGGTAACAGTTGAATCCTTCTGAGCCCAATGGGACCTGCATCAGGTCTCACTCTTTGGAAACTCCATATTTCACACAGCACTGGAAATTCAACAGCATGTGGTAATTAATGGCCATAGAACGATAATTATATTCTATTATAGAATAGAACATCCTGAGACGGAAGGGACCCACAGGAATCATCAAAGTCCTGCATAGGGGGTTGGCACTGATCTCTTCTCTCTGAGGAACAGTGACATGACCTGGGGGAATGGCATGAAGCTGTGTCAGGGGAGGTTTGGGCTAGATATTACAAAAAAGGTTTCTCACCCAGGGGCACTGAAACAGGCTCCCCAAAGAAACAGTCACAGCACCAAGGTGTGTACTCATGATGTATACAAACCAGAAGGGCTGGGTTTCTCTAGAAAGGGGAGAAGTGTTAATGTGAAAATTAAGTCCCAAGAATTAACGTGGAGGTTTTTTCTTGCTTTCACATGCCTTCAGATCCAGAAAAAGCTTTTATAGTTGTTTAAGCTAAATGTCTCCCCAGGAAACTGAAGATATGAAATTCAATAAAGACCTTGCTTTCTGATGGACATTTTCCTCCCCTTTGCAATATTTAGTAATTTCTCACACTTGGGAAACATGGTCCTTGTGCACAGTGCTCAGATGCACCCAGTTATCAGTTACATCCTCCTTTTGTGGTATTTATCAATTCTGTATTTTACAGGTTACTCGGGTATTTCATTGAAAGCAATCTGAGTCTGTAGGCCTCTGGTCCTTGTCCTCATTCTCATGAAATCAAAATATCCCAGACTTGCAAAGCTTTAGATGATTCTATTCATTGGAGGTAGGAGGAAACATTATCCACCCTGCATAGACAGGGAACTGAAGCACGCGCCAGTTGAAGTGATTTAGCTGAAGGAAGGAAGTTTGTGACTGCTCCATAAGGAATTGAATAGAGTTTTTCCTAGTCCCAGTGTGGTCCCCTTCCCCAGACAATCCTTCTCATGCCAAGTGCTCCAGCATTAGATCTGTCATTAGGCAGCAAGATATCTGTGCTAATGATGCTTTAGTGACCCAGGCACGAGCACTGCACAGTGAAGCACTTAAGTAAAAGCCTGATCTGCAAAGACTGCAGCAGAGGAACAAGGCAAGGGGAAAAAACAGGGCTGGACTTAACATGCTTTGAGTTCAGCATGAATCTGGCCAGGATCCAGCTCTAGAAAGTATCATATAATGTGATTTTGAGCAAAGGTTGTGAATGAGACCACATGTAAACTGGGAGGACAGAGTGCGTGTACAAGAAAGCAGACCTAGGGCTGTATACGCTTAATATGCTTTTCAGATTATTCTCCATCAGCCAGAGAATTGCTTTTCTCCTCACTACACAAATGGAGCACTGAAATGCAAAATAAAAGCCATTATCTGTCCAATCAGTGTCTGGGTCACAAGAGTTTTAGTGTGGGCGAGTAACTGTGAAAAATTTCTAGCTACTACTGCCAAGAAAATGTTGAAATCTCACTGGAAACCAGAAATTGCACTAAGGATAAATAAAACCAAAAAGAGGGTCAAAAGACCCCCAAATTAAAACTCTGAACAACAGAACATTGATAACTTAAATGAGAAGGAATGCAGGCCTTTTTGACCTAGAAACATTTTAAAGGTCCTCAGCACTTTAGAATGTGCTTGGCAGATCAGTTGATTGCAGTAAAAAATTTGGGATCAGATCAGAAATATAGGAGGTGGAAGTGTACATACCAAACAGGAGTGCTGAAACAGTGATAAAGGTTTGTAAGAGCCCAGTGCAGGGAGCAAGATGCTGCTTTCTGAGGACACAAAGAACTGAGACTTGTTGACAGCTTTCTTTGAGAGTGATTTTTCAATTGTGTGTCTATTGCAGCACCTGAGAGTGGGAGTCAGCTGGGACAAACAGGGTTAAATAAGATATAAATATGAAGCAATGAATCAAAATGTTCATGTCTTGAGTGCAACAAGGGATGTTCTGGCTAGAAAAAACTATAGGCAATGTGTGGAGCACAATGAGCACAACTGTTCTCTGAAACTGTCATGATGCAGCGAGGTGCTGCTGTTGGACACCATGCATGTTCACATGTTTTCATGCATGTGAAAACAGTACTTTGAGGGCTGGAGTGGCTGTTCTAACGTGAGAAGTGTTAGACTGGAAACACCTTATTTTTTCTGCAACGTCCATTTAAGCGTTAGTGGAGACTGCTCAGTTTTCTGAGTAGTATCAGATCAAATGAATGATCTGTTTATGAAATATTCACAGATTAGCCCCGTAGTGGGAAACTTCTTGGCTCATTTCTGCATGAGGCAAAACATGTACGCTTAGTAATACCAAAATATTTCAAGAAAATTGTCACAGAATTGGTCAATTCTAAAAAGTGACTCATAAAGTCAGTAATTGTTTTCATTTTCAAAACAGAAAGTAATCCAAAAGGACTTTTCATGTTGAAAAAGCCTGATTTCTTTTTAAAAAATGACTGAAAGTATCCTTTAAAACAGGTTTTATTTTCTTTTTCAGTTTGCCAAATATTTTGGACACCATTTCGGACACCATTTCATTAAAGATCAGGCCAAACCTGACTATTCACCACTACCAGCAAATGTAAAGCATGCAAACTTCTAAACCCTGAAATGGAAAGCCAGCATCCCATCACACCATCCCACAACCCTGCTGCTCCCACGCCTGCTGTAAAGCAGTGCTACCCTGCACTGTGAGGAGCCATACCAATGTCCACTGGCAAAACTTCTCCCTCTCCCTTTGCTGTTTCACTGGCTGTCACCTTTCAGCTCAAGGGTGCACTTACTTCTGGTGTTGCATTTTTCACATGTTTGGTGAGACCAGTCAGGGAGTTCCACCTCGGGACCTTCAAGTGTGTTGGATATATGAGGAAATCATTTCTCTAGCATTTCCCTCAATGCACAAAACAGGACTTTCCCTAGTGTTTCTTAGCAGAAAAGCCTTAGACTTACATGGTCATAGATTTGCTCATAGTCCTGAGGGACAAAGGACTCGTCTTTTATACCTTATATGTTCTTGCTAAGGTTTCTACACCTGTGTATTAGATAACTGGGCTAGACATTGTCGTTCAAAGAAAGCCCCTATTTGAAACAAAAGACTTAAAGCCCCCAGAAGGATTGTCAGGCAGCTCTGTGCTCCAATGTACTCCCCTTTCTCCCTTCCTGTTCTTTGTGTGCATTTATCTGCCTTTCTGAGCACCCACGGGACTGTGTGGTGATGCACATCACTGCTGGTGCAAGGAGAGGCAGTGGAGGGGAGGAGCAAGCCCTGGGGCTGACCCTCCAGAACAGGCAGCCTCATTGCTTCTGTGGTAGAGCCACATGGGATGATCTAATACAGCCTCAACATGTGCAATATGCATTGTCTGTAGTTTAATGTGCTTTATTTAGGTCCAGGCAGCCAGAGAAGGGAAATGAGGCTCGATAAACAATAGGAAAACATAGACATCTAAAAACAGATTATTTCCTACTCCTGGGTTGTACTGTGCCATTCTGTGTTCCAGCAAAAGTTGAGGATTTTCATGGGAAGGCAAAACTACGGGTGTAGCATCACCACTGCTTGTGACCCAGCCGCCTTTCCTTCGACATCCCTGCATTTTGTTGCCCTTTCAGTCTTCAGAAATGAACCCAAGTGCCACTGCTCATATTTGGTTGTGCAGCTTCATTGATGAGGTTGGGAGCCCATGTTACCTTGCACCCTGAGGGATGTAATCTGCCCATGTCTGTCTGTGAAGAAGAGGAGAGGAGCAGCGTGAAGCATTTTAGCTGCTGCTCCTATGAGGCTGAATGATAGCTTTTCAGATGAGTAGTGGTCTTGCTTTTGGGAAATTAATTTACCTATTTATCATTAAAGAAAAATTTCCCTTGCAAGCTGAACTAATGAGTGCCTCCCATGGCTTCAGTAAAAACTACATTTTTTTGGCCTTTAGAGAAAAGATACTCTGCTCAGAACCTAGTTGGCACTGAGTAAGGATGGACTTGGCACAGGGGGAGGGCAGGGGGTGTGAGGAGACAGGAGCACGAGGTGTAGTAAGCCTTCGGTCATACAGGTCTCTGACTGTCAGACCCAAGCCAGACCACTGACCTCAGTTTCTAAGTCTTTCCCTGCATGGAGAGCTGGTCCTGGAATGCTGCTCTTGGCTGTCTTCTCCCATCTTCTCCAGTCAACCCCTTAAGAACTTCCATTAATGAGATTTAGGAAACTCGAAGTTTTAGCATGAAAGAGCAAAAGACAAGCAGCTCAGTTTTAGAATGCAAATCATTTTGGGTAAGTCAGCCCACGACTTTGTAATACAAATAACATGAAAGACCTCTGAGAATGGAGTCTTGCTATAATAAAACTTTCTTTAGGAAATGCTTTGGCATAAAGTTGATCTGTTTGTTGCACTACACTGTTTTGATCTTGAAGAAGCCCAGTAATTGCATCAAATCTGTTTTTCTCTGAAGCTCATGGAGCCGCCTGCACGTTTTTAGTGCTTGGAAGAGGCCAACACGAGTACATGATCACTTGTGTTGCAAAACAGTTCTGTGCTGTCAGTAATCCCAACAAAAAGACACAAGGAGATTTACAGAGAAATGTTTCCTGGCTGGTGCAAGCCTGCATGTGCCTGCTTCTCATTTCTGAGTAAGTCAAAGGAGGGATCGCTTGCCTTTTATTCCTGTCAGGGTCTACTGAAATCCAGCATTCCTGCGTCCCACAGGGAGCCAGGGGCCAAGCCTGGGTGGCTGATAGAGGAAACTGCACGCAGAAAACCCCAACAGTGAACTAGGGAGAGGGCTACTATATTTTGGGGTTTGCTGGTTTGTCCCTATCTTGCTATTTGCCAGTGAGACAACTGGATCTGCCAGGTTTCTGCTCAGCAGCTCTGATACTGATTTTCTATCTATTCAATAGGGCTGATGCTAGAGCTATCACATATGCTCAACAGACGTGTATGAGCATTGAAAGTTTCTGGAGAAGCCTGGGATTTTTTATTCCAAGAAAATGGCAAACTTGGAACATCCATTTCTTGAGTTTGTATCTGGAAGTCAGAAAACTACCCTATCCTCCTCAAAGGAAAGTACTTGTGTGTCTGTACAGTCTCTAGACACAGAAAATACATCTTCAGAGGTGCCAGTATGGGTTGCTCTGGACTGAGCCAGGTCTGCCAGGCACATGGGCTAGGGCAAAATCTAAATATATTCACAAATCTCTGTGTATTTGATTATATGTTGCTTTTATTTCTCACCATTATTTGTCAAGCTTCAGGTCTGAAATATAAGCACTACAGCACTAAACCCTAGAGGTGGAAAAGCTGTCTATTGTCATACATCAGGCAAGTATGGGAGCACTATTGCTGCAGGGAGAGACTCACCCCTAGGAAGCTTGGTGGGTCTTTTTAACTCCACATGCTCCCAGAGAAGGAGGCGGTGCAGGTATTGTTTTGTAGTAAGGGATATTTCTGTGGCAGCAAAGGCTTTGCTTGGTAGGTTTGTGTTACTGCTGCTCAGTGTGCTGCAGAGAACTCGGTGCTGAGCAGACAGCCCTTCATCAGCAAGATACCACATAGAAAGGGCTCTTTGAAGCTGCTGCAGAGTAAATACTTGAGCCTCAGCTAAGTACCACCAAAAGAAATACAAAGTGGCGAAAGTGATGGATTTGAGTCCGGGAGGTAAGACCCTTTTCAAAAGTTGAGGCAGGCCTTGAGTAACCAGAGGACTGTAGGAATGTGGTCCTTGAAAGGTCAGTGCTGGACCACAGTAGAGGGCATCTGTCTCTTAGACCTTTGTACCAGGGGCTGAGTAATTGGACTTTGTCAGTGCTGCCACAAGGAAAGAGGTTCACTGCTTTTCTCCTATAAGCACTGGATGTTTCTTCAGCCCCTATCAAAATTCAGTGCCTGTTAAAAGGCAGGTGCTGTCTATCAAAGGTGACCAGAATAGCCATGGAATGTGCACAAAGCGCCACAGCAGGGGCCCATCACTGGTGTTTATTAACTTGAGGAGGGACCTTATCCACTCTCCCTCCTCTGTTCGATTCCAGTCCTCGCTGCCAACAGCTCCTCGCATATAACAAGAACTTTGTGGTTGCCACGGAGAGCCCACCCCCCCAGAGAGGAGGAGAACGTGTGGAGAAGAAGTAGCAAAGACCATTATCATCATTTATACAGCAATGGGAGACTGGCAGCCAAGTGCTGTTGGCAGTAAAGCTTTCAGCTGCTCTGGGAAGATTGAGAGTGTTCTCCTAATGATTCCCAGACATCTACTTTGCAGCAGTTTCTTGGACTGACTCACTTTTTGGAATGCTTTCCCCCTCTGCTTTATGCCCTTCTGAAGACAGGGGACGGTGGGGTGGGCAAAAGGTGCACTATCAGAAACAGGGGTCTGGAGGGAAACCCATGCCCCAGGCACCCAGTTTCTGGTGGAACTAGGGAGGGCACTGCCTCCCTTGCCTGTCTCCACGCTTTGTGCTGGGATCTTGAGTCATCCATTCATCCATCCATCCATCCATCCATCCATCCATCCATCCATCCATCCACACCTTGGCTCTTTTGGCTATCTGCCACGGCAACCTGCCTCTCTCCTGGTGTCCTCAGCCCCAGGTACTGCAGGAAGAAGAGGCAGCAAGAGGACTGCAGTGGAGGAGAGCTGACGCCTCCATCATGAGATGCCCTTTTGTGAGGAAAGCCTCATTCCCCATTAACCTATTGCAAAGTCACAGCTCCCTGGGAATGACACAGCAGCCCAAGGCCATGGAGAGCCAGAATGGCTCCCACTCCTCAAGAACAGCTGACTATTCTTACTGGCTTTTTGTTTTTAAGGAACTGGGGCGAAGTTGAGAAGACTACCCCCATTCTTCCCATAAATCTACAACTGGGAAACAAACACAGGCATCTTCATCCAAAAATGTGTAGCTCAGGCTCATCACTAGCTGAGACAGGAGTGATATGAAATTCCCCAAGCTGCAGCAGGCTGGATGAGCAGATGAACTCCAGTTTCAATGAAGGCAAGGAGATGGGGGAGGTGTAGAGCTCCCAACACACAATGGAGAGGGCTCTGGAGGAAACTTTGTGGCTGTGGACTCTAAGCAGACTTTTTTTTTGCTGTTGCATAACTGCTTAAGTGCAGCTTGGCTGAAAGCTAAGCTATATTAGGGATTTTTGCTTTCTGTTAGCCACCTGGAAAATGACGTTAATTCCTTTGTCTCTTGTATTCCTGGGTGGGAAAGTAAAGCCAGAAATTTCTCTGTGATAAGAACACAAGTCCAGGCATATAAGCTCTACTTCTCAGTAATACAGGAATGGACCCCTGTGCCCTCAGTGCAGTTGCTCTGGCTTTTTGCCAACACCACCAACAGCCGAGTTTAACCCAGTGTCACATTTTCCCCTGTCAGGTGTTAAGTGGCCACTGATGTTTTGGCCAGGACAAGAGCCCCTGGGACCATCTGGCTGCAGCACAGGGATGGCTGCTGCATGGGCTGGGTACGATTCCCACCAAAAAGCAGGGAGGGGGACCTGGAGAGAATCCTGGAGAAGATGCTGCCTCATGGGTGGCTCTGTGCCCCTCTCAGCCCCTGACCTTGCGGCCGGCATCAGGTGGAAGCACGGTCATGGGAACCAGCCTGAGGCCACTGACCACTTTTGTAGATAATGGCAGCACTCCTTTAGGGGTAGGGACAGGGCAGCCAGGATCAGGGGTCACAGAGAGCTCTGCCTCTGTGTGATCCAACAGCCAGATATTCCTGAATGGAGATGGCACTGGGGTGACTGCCAAAAGCTCCGTGGGAGAGGGGATGTCATTTGGGAAATAGTCTTCCTTCCAGCTGACACATTTGGGCTGGCAGTCAAGAATGTCAGTTGTCCCCAGGGCTCTTTTTAGCAGATACTGTGGCCAAGAGAGGTGTGAAGACAGAGATGTGTAGGCTCAATAGACCAGAGACCCAGTCAGCTCCAATTACACCAGCCAGATGACATTAGAGATAATATAAAATAATACAAGGGCTATCAGCATAGCAGCTCTGCCAGAGGGGACATGCAGCATTAGGGAGAATGGGCTGGAACATCCTGCAGGTCATTTTGATGACAAGATTTTATTGGGTCAAAATCCATGGAAAGAAATTAGTCTTTCCTTTAGTTTTCCTGATGTTTGAGATACATGGTGCAAAAAATTAAATCCCCCTTCAGGCTTAAATCATAATCTTAAATTGTTCTTGCTGCAATTGCTTTCCCTATATACTGGAAAGATAGACTGTCACATGGCTCTGCAAACTCACAGACCATCCTTGAGGTTCTGAAGAAGCCTTTTACTCTAGGAAAAAAAAAGCATATATATATATATATATATATGAAGATCTTGATTTATCTAGTGCAGAATCACGGCCCTCAAAAGAGAAGTCTTAGCTTTACCCTCAATGAGGTCCAGAATATTTTTGCTATCTACAGATTTTCCACTGCTTGTTAAATACTGCCACATGTTTTATCTCAATGTCTATTCAGTTTTAGAGAGTATGAACAAGGCAGCACTGAAGAAAGTTCGTGTAGCATGGCTCCTCATTTTCTGACAATAGCTAGTAGGCACCAGTCCTTTCAGGAAAGATATGCTCCAAAGCAGGAGATAATGAAGCTATCTGCTCTAAGAAGATCTTCTTACATGTCCTATTAAAGATTAGTCTCAATGCTGAAACAGAGGTTTTAATAAATCCTTAAATAATTCATTATTTACAACATTGTATATGCCTGTTATCTATAGAGAAATCCATTCCTTTTAGGATCTTGCCAAGTTTCTTTTTTTTTTTATTTATGTCTGACAATATTATGGGAAACGAGTTTTGTAGCTTGCTCACACATTGGCTAAAAAAGTGTTTCCTCTGATCCATTTTGAAATTTTATTTCTTTACTTTATCTTATGGATTAGCTTCTTATTCAAAGGCCTTCCAAAATCTTTTCACAAGCAACATCTGCTCAACCCCAGGGGCCTGCAGAAAAAGACAACAGGCCCTAGTGAAGCCTATCTTCTTCATGAAGAACACTGAAAATTCACAAATGAAGGACCAGATAGGACTGACTTTTACAGAGTCTATAAGAGGGAACTGGCAGGAAAACAAGCTGTTCTATGCTCATTGTCCTGGAAATCTGGACATTTTACTTAACCTGAAAGGAATTAAAACCAGTAACTACAAGAATTTAGGGTAACAATAACATCTCAAGAGAGGGCAAGTAGCTGTTGGATTTTTTCTTTTAAAACATTGTACAGATTAAATAACACCAACTTCAACTAAAACACTAATATGAAATTAATGTAGATTTGTAATATAATAAAAAGCTGATATGAATCAGAACAAGAGTTTAAAGAAACTCTGACACCATTGCAAACAAGTTTCTGTTTAAATTGACATGTTTTCACAACCCGTCCATCACTGCCTGCCTTCTTCCTCCCCTTCCTCCTTTCTCTGAGCCAACCAGAAATTTTTCTGCTAAGCATTTTCCAGACAGCCATATTCTCTAGAGAAGGAAAACCTTCTAGTGACAGCCAGCTTCATTTACAAACAAGAGCTGGGTAGCCTGTCCTCATCTATATCGGCTGTCCCTGGCTCCTGAAATGGGGCAAAATTCCCTAATTTGAGCAGACTTCCCAGGTAATTTCTGCCCCGGGCAGCAGAGTGTTTAGGTGATTACTGTGGTATGAAATAACATGGAGATAACATGGCATGTGGTCATTCAAGCAGCTGAGAGTCCACTCTGAACATGTTTGGCAGCCCCTCTGTCCCCATCAGCACAAGGTCTTCCCCATTCTCAAAATCCTTGTATTGATTTAATTTAAACCAGATGCTTTCCCATTGACATGCAACTGCCACTCCAGACCCTGCACCATCCCCTGTAGCTGTTATTCCTAGTCTAAGCAAATTACTCAAGGCCTCTCTATTATACTCTTCTGTTGCTGTTGAAAAGTGTTGTCAAAACCCATATTATGATTCTTTCCTTCCTCTGTCCCCTGTTGCTGCCTCTGATAAGGTGCTGCTCTAGGATCTGCTTCTGAAATCTCTTGGCAATTCGTGAAGAGTGAGGGGACCATGGTCTGTGGAGAAATTGCCTTCTGTATTTGTCTGGAAAAGGGCTTGGTGACTACATAACCTTGAGCTAGAGATGCCTCACTTGGGTGACAGCCATAGGAAGGCCAAAAAAATGCTCTGGCCATGGCACATGTGGCTGTCGTTCTCAGTGATGATTTTCTCTACAGGACATCCAGGTGGAAAGCATGCAACCCCAAATCCATAGAGCACTGTAATCTGCTCCATTGCCCCTGTGCCAGATCAAAGGACCAAGACTGCAGAGCTGAGACTGGCCTGCAAAGGTATGGGAGGGAAATGGACAACCCCAAAATGAAAATGGGCTCTCAGGGAAGGAGCCATCATCACCTTTACTTGGTCTATCTCCCTGCTCTCAGGCTGCACAAGGTACTTTTGTGTAATGCCCTTTTATACAAATGTTCCTCTAAGCTTTTGAGGCTCTTCAGCAAAGGAGATCCCGCAAAGACCCCAGACAAGTCCTTCTTGGTGTGTCAGTAACCATGCCCCCAAAAGATTTCCTAATATCAAACCTAAAATCCTTTTACTGCATGCTAAGAATATTATGAGCCTCTAACTTTCAGCTGCTGTTGGGCTCTTACTGACCCACAAGGTGCTGACAGAGGGGCACAAAGAGGCCAGGCTGGGGACCCTAATCAGAAGTGCTCGTTACTGACGCCACTGTGAGAGGGTTTTCTCCTTGTTGTTGTTTCTGGCACAGAAGAGCAGGGCAGGCAGGGGCCATGCAATGCCCTTGAGCATCGGGCGATTCCTTACCCATACCAGTGCGAGAGGTACAGGGATCAGGAGTCAGACACAAGCCTTTGTCTCTTACCTGCCCCAGAGGGTCAAGTTTCCTTCCACTTCATAAGTATTTATTGTTTCAGATGAAGGATGGTAGGGGGTCACAGGGGAGGGGGAACAGTGAGATAATAAAGGATAATATTGCTTCCAAAAGTGTGTCTGGTTTTTCCTACAGTATTAGCTACTCTAATAAAAGATGTTATCTCTCCCTACAAACCTTGACTGGGCTATATCCTTTCATCATGGCTTCAACAATGTTACTACTGCAATAAAAATATTTACTGGCAAAAAAAGCGCCTCTGATTCTTTGGTAATGGGTTGCATCAGCAACTGGAAGGGAAACCTCCCCTGGGAAATATTCTTCCACAGCCCTTTCAGGCAATCCTATTCCCAAAGGAAACACAACCAGTCTGCTGTGCACTGGATTAGTGAAGCAACAGTGATGCCATGATTTTGTTTTTATTGTTGTGCCTTTTGTGTTGTCATAAGAAAGGAAGAAGGAGCTGAGGGGTAGAGGGGAGCTTGGGAAGCTTTCAGCATTAGCCCCAGCTCCTGCCTGCTAACTCTGTACATGGAGTGCTTATGGAGCCACAGCCTACCCAAGTATCTGAGCCCATGAACTGCTAGGGGATGAATGAATCGAGCTCTGCAAAGGGTACAGCAATCCCTTGGGAAGCAGATATCCTCAGTGGCTTGCTGCTGGGCACCCCGCAGAGCTGCCCTTCCCCTCAGTCAGAATGGCCATGGGACCATTACAGCTATAGCTGATGGGCTGACTTGTAGCAGCACAGGCTTGGAGCTCAAGAGACCTCTGAGCAGCCTTGGCAGGTCAGCCGTGGTGGGGATCGTGTTGCATGGTTTACGCAGCAAACAGGAACTTCAGGCCTGACATTAGAGCCCTTCAAACACCTCTGGAGTTTGATGGGGAACAGTTCCTCTGTGCTTTCTAGTGACATCAGAGCACTTTCTTTGCTAGCTTAAAGTTGGAGAGGGGCTTGAGCCAGAATTTGCCCATCTGTGGGGCAGGTTTGTATTCACCTCTCCTCTGAAAAAGGAAGTAATTAGGAAACACAAGCAGCACAAACTCAAGCTGAAGTGGATTCTGAATGTCTCAAAGGTTCAGCTGCAACCACAGTTTCCTGGAAAATGCTGTGCTAGGGCAAGCATGGCAAGTGGCAGGGCTGTATTGGGTTTGGTTTAAAGAAATGAACAGACAAGGTTTCAAAATATTTAGGGCGAATATGTTATCATTCCCCATTCTAAAGCAAACTTGGGACCATGGAGACTGGTGTTTCATTTCTTTAAGGAAAGAAAAGTGCCAGAAATTTAATGAATCATCACTTCTGGGCAGAGAAAGTGCAGTGTGACTGGGGGTCAGCACATTTATAAAAAGAAGGCATATTTTTCAATTTGGGATGATCCCAAGTTTTTAGCAGCTGTAGCAGAAAGTCAGTTATTCACAAAGATCCTCTTCCTTCTTCTTTGCCTTCAGTTCCCAGTGCTATTCCAGCAGACAGAGCAAATCTCCCTCTAAGAAAAAACAGTTAATGTGTACTCAGCATCCTGGGTGTTTGGAGGCAAAGAGCCAGTATCAGGTCTGAACAGGGAGTCGGAAACCCATATACCAAATTTTTGAGGACAAAACCCTTTCCCACAAGATCATAGTGAGAAGATTTCAAGTCTTAACCCAGCTGCCACTGCTCTGACTTAATAAATGTTCTTACACAGACGATTTAAGTCAAGATTTTTTTCCCAGTAGAGAAGTTTCACCCCTTGGATACAAGGCCATTGACCAACCCTTTCCAGTCAGGAAGCTCCAGTCATCTGTTTGCAGCTATCTAATGATAGAGAGGAAGGGGACATTTTAATTAAAACATTTGAACTCAATTTGAACTCCACAAAGACTGATGAGGTTCATGATGCCGGCTCAGGTGCTGTTCAGTTTACAGAGTAAATGCCAAAAGGAAGTGAGAGAGAGAGAGGGAGAGGGAGAGAAAGATCCTAATAAGGACTGTGTAGATAGTAGTCTGAATCCCTTGAAGGCACCCTGGTGGGCCATCATAGGTTTGGGTGACTTATCTCTTCCTGACACATGCTGGAAGCTGCTCATATGCTACATTTTATTTTTAAAAGTGAATCATCCTTAAAAATGAAATAGATCGAAGTGATTGGTGCAAGGGGACTGGGAGATGGAAACAGTTTACAAATGGGTTTAAGCGCCAAGTTACTCCAAACTTCAGAAAAAATGTTCCTGCAAATGTTCCCCAAAGTATGTTTACAGACCCAGGTTCTCACCTGGAAGGATGTGAGGACTTGCTGGAGTCCCTGAACTTTGGCAAAAGTTTTCTAAAACTCTTTGGTGCTGTCAGGCTTTGAAGTGAGGGAATTCATCAGGGCAGGCCAGAACATGGTGACATGAACAGACTTCATGTTTTGCTGATGGGCCCTGTCCCACAACACTCCTCTGATTTACACCCAGAAGAAAATCACACGGCTCCTTCCTAAGAGCAGCTGAGACACCTGATGCCATCTTCAGCCCTAAAACCTGGTTTACTTAAAGTTCCAGTAGAAGTGAATGGAGCAATTACAAAGTTAAAAAACCAGCATCAGTGCAAGAAAACTCAGGCCTGGAATTATGCAGTAGTCCTCATTTTGAAAAGTATTGTTGGGACTGAGTCATTGTCCTCCCAGGTATGGCAGACTGAAGTGAAAAATCCACATACTTCCACAGGTCTGTCTGTAACAGCCTATTAAGCTATTTCATCTGGACCCAGAAGGGGAACCTGTTCCACATGCTTGACAGTGGATCAGACTACAGTTTTTCACATAAGGAATTTATTATTTCAGAGATACAATTAGCCAAATAAAGGGCTTCCTCAGGAAGTGTCCATTCTCTGTACTAATATGTAAAAATGTATATTGCATTGGAAGCCTGATATAATATTTAAAGGGAAATCTAAGTGGGGAGCTCTCTTCTCTGTTCTAGAGAAACACTGTTGTTTCTATAGGATCTCTCACAATTTATGCCATGTAAGGTGGGTAGGGAATCAGGACCACAGCGTTCATTTAAAATGGGTCTTTACCAACATCAACATGTAAGACACCACGTGCACTGCTCCCTAACTCATTCCCACCAGCCTGGAAGAGCCTGTCTGGACTCAACCGATGGCAATGGAAACTCATTAGGTTTAATCAGTGGAAACCCCATGAAAAACATCACTGTGTCCCAAACAAGCCAGGAAAATAAGCAACTATTTTTATTTTGTGAATGAAATTCAGCTCAAGAGGGAAACCAGCACAAGATTTTTGTACATGTCTGAGCTACTGTCTGCCAAAGCTGCATCATTTTACTGAACCACATCTGCTGTACATGAGGTATGCCTTCCTGATGGTATGATTGCAAAACTGAGGTGTAGGGGTTCTGAGCCTTACCTGAACTTTCCCAGGGGTGCTCAGGTAGGGCTACCTCATTGCTTGTATCGGTGAAATGGCTCAAGTTGCCAAAAAAATCAGATATTACCTAGGCTGCCAGCAAAATCTGCCCGTGTGCAATGGCAGGGGAGTGAAGCAGACCTGTCAGAACCAGGAGCTTCTCAGACACATTTTGCCACCAGATAAAATATTAACACCTCACTCCTGAAGGGCACAAAACAGGGAAGTCTGTGCAGCTGGCCTCAGAGGAGACTCTGATCTGCTGCTGGATGTTCCCTGGCCTGCAGACAAAGGAGGACTTGTCACTGGGCATGACAGTGTGATCCGGTTGCACAATACAGGCTTACCAGAAAATGGCTCATCATCAAATGGCCGGTGCCCTTGTGCAGAAATCAGAGTCCAGGCCTCTGTGGACAGTCCTAGCTCAGGTCTTGTGACTGACTAGGCTGGACAGGACTGTGCTTTGCCATGCCTGTTAACAGAAGGAGTAGTTATGTTTCTGGTCTTAGGGCTAGAACATGTCCCTTGTGATTTGGAAGAACCAAACTTCATCTGCAGTATATTTAGTTGTAGAAGCACTGGATTCACAGCAGTGTAAATGCACTCCAGACCCGTCCTGCTGCAACGTCTGAGAGAGTGGGATCCATAGTGTGTATTTGAAACTGGAGCAGCATCCTGAAATAAGCATTATTTGAAAGACAGTGAAGTGCTATAACCTACTGCCTGAAGTCTGGAGAGTGTCAGTGATAGTTTATGCATGGTGACAGTCTCCTGCAGCCACATCTGCCCTCCCTCTGTGTCCAGCCTCACCTGCTCCTTTCCTTAAGCTCTGGGTTTGGATTGATGTTTAAGACTAGACACTGCCTTCTGCCTAACTTCACTGGCTCTTCAAGCAGGCAATAGCCTTTGGTCATGTAGGGTTTTCTGTTTTGTTTGTTAAAGAAGTTTATCAAGAGAAGCATCAGGATGAAATCTGGGTGCCACTGAAGTCAGTGATTAAACTGCAAGTGACTTAACAGGGCCAAGGTTGCAGCCTGTAGGCTTCATTTGCAGTACCAGTAATGAATACCAGGCACTGACTTTGAAGCCACTTTGTGCACCGATGATATAGAACCCCAGAAAAAGCTGTCACTAGCAAGTAAAAGCCCTCAAATTCCTGAGAAAGGTTGGGATCATTAATCAAAAGCTTTTTTACGTCCACATAAGAATGGAGATATATTGAATCTATGAGCTAATCTGGTATTTGAAGTTAATTAATTACATCTCCCTATAAATGTCAGTGGATCCAGGACTCATGCCAATATCCTGGGGAAAGAGGGAATATGGCTGCATTGCTTTCCCCCCCTTTTGTTGAAAGAAAACAACAGATTTTTAAATTAGATGTCACATATTTGTTAGATATATTGTGTAGTTTGCTTTTCTCCCTCTCCCTCCTATTAACTACCTCTTCCAGAAGTTTAAAATTTCATTCAAGACACAAATATCCTGAAAGTAATAAGTGAGTTACAATGAAGAAATCACATACCTGAGACCCATGGAACAAATTAGGCTTTTGTCATGCTGGGGCAATCCCAGTAAGGCAGGGGGCAGAACTTGGCCATATATCTGAAATCAAGTAGTTGAATCTACAATATTAGAAGTTGGCTCAGCGTGAACATGTTTCTTAAAGCAGTTATGCCAAAGGAAATGTCCAAGGCTAGCCAAGATAATCAGCAAAGTTCCTTGAGCCAACATCCCATATTCTCCTAAGATAAACTTAAACAACATTTCTATTTATTGTTTCCTGAGTCTCTTCATAGCCACTATCGAAAAGCAAGAAGAATTAGAGGAAAGGACTAGAAAACAACTCGATAACGGTTGCAAGGGCAGCATTTTGAAACTGGATTGTTCAGTACAGTCTGTACCAGCCTGAAGTGGAAAAAATTTGAAATAAATCAGAAAAAACACATTCACCAAGAGGCATTAGGCAGTGGGCTTTGGGCTTCAGGACAGAACATTTTGTAGACATCCTACATGCCATTGCAAAGGCCTGTGAAGAGCAGGAACAGCACTTTTTCTCTGCTACTGTTCACAGAAAGCGGAGCAGAACAGATGCTTTTGCTGAATGGAAGTCAATGCCTCTGGCTCCATCTGAGCTGAATAACAAACAGAAGGGCAGAGAAGGATTTGTCCATGTCCTGCTAGTGTACCAAATTTGCTTTCTCTCTACATCTGCTCTGGTCTACTGCTATAAGTGAAGAACATTGCAAGCTGGAGACACAGTACATCTGTCACCAGGGGACACAACAGGACAGACCTGACAACACATGTGAACATGCTGGTATAAAAGGAGGCACAAAATAGGTTCCCCTTGGTTTCTGAAAGAAAATTGCCTCACTACAAAACTGTAAGTAGTGATGTGTGCGGCACAAACCCAGCTGTACCAGTGCTGCTCTCTTCCAGATGGGCCATTAAATCACTCACAGTTATTAAAATACCATGGCAACTTCTGCAAGTGCAGAAATGCTCAGTGTAGCCCTGTGGCCAGATTTCAGCTTACAACACTTCACCCTCCTTACTCTTTCACTTTCCTGCTCTCAGTAGCACCACTCCTCTCCAGCAGTGCTCCTGAGGCTGCAGATCAAGCACCAGCCATGCCCAGGACCCTACGGGCCCTGCAAAGCCAGGCTTTACCAGACCATAGGTAGTCACTGCAGCCTTCTGTTAGGATCACTTACACTCCCTTTCCCTTTGTACGTGCATGAGTCCAATGAGCCCAAAAACCCATTAAAAAAAAGGCATTCCAGAGGAAGTGTCTCCTCATGGACAGGACACCCTCCTATGCCAACTGCATCTTCCCTAAGGTGGTTTTAAGCCCTGAAAGCATGGCATGAAAGTAGCATGCACTTGCTGGCCTGAGCCTGCAGTACCGTGTGAAACAATAAAACAAACAGTAGAGTTCACATGCAGGGACTGAGAGCAGAGCTGTCTCAGGCGGGTCCATTGCCTGCTCCCTGCCTGGCCATCGTAGTGCTCGGCCACTGTACCCCTCCCAGCACTCCATGTCTGTTGGGAAAGTCAGCCACCAAAAGGTCCCCACTGTGAGCACAAGAATTTTACTGCATGTTAGATTTGATTAAATCTTTCTGCTGCTGAAGAAGGAGTAATTTTATGCCCATGTTGAGTAACTCTTCTCTTGAGTGGTGTCTGATCTAACTCCAGGGTGCCATGTACTATTCAAGTGTCTACAAGTGTCTATACAGAATGTCTATAAAGGTTTGCGGTTCCTCTTGTTTCTGAGTCAAACAGATGAGGTTTTTCAGCCTTGGCAACCACCCTACTTGCTTATATTTGAAGAATTCCCATCCCAGACTTACTGCCAGCTGTGAGTTGATGCCTCCGGCTGATGTTTCCTTGGGCAGACCCAAGGGAGAGGACTGGCTGTGGCTGCCTCACAGAGAGTGACCAAGCTGCCTCCAGCTCTCCTGGGGACACTGTAATCCTTCAGGAACTCCAAGAACCCAACTGATATTTCTTTTGCCTCCCTCACCCTTTATTTCTGGTTCTTTCTGTCCTCACATTGCATTCACACTGGGGCTGTGGTGCAATAAGGAAGCGATACCACAAAACCTCCAAGAGCAATTTTGGAAACTAAATACCCATGAAAGAATTTAGAGAACTAGATGCAAAATATTGGTTCAATGAAAACCCAGTTCATTGACAAATAGCAACAATACCAGTTGCTGCTAATGGCCTCTGTGCATCAGTTCCAGACAAGGGAAAGGTCATTGTTAAACTCAATACCGTCGTCATTCATGTGACCCATGTACCCCTGTGTGTCTGTGGAAACTGCTAAGCAGGTGATGAACAATTCCAATTTTCTTTTCTTTTTGACTAAAGACAGCTGCTGCCCACCACAGCAGACACATGTTCTACACAGACCCACAGGATTGCAGGAAGTCAGTGGAAGTGGATTTATCCCAAACATTATGTCAATGCTATCAATCTTCTTCTTGCTTATCAAGCATTGTTTGTTGATTCAACATGCAGTGTAATGAGCCTGAACTAAGACCCTCCGAACATCACCTGGTGAGAAATTTAAACCAAGTCCATGCACACCTCCTGGGGTGGCCGTTGGCAGCCCCAGCTCAGGTGCTCCTCTCTGATGGGAACTTCTTATTGCTAGAGTGGAAAGTTTTTGCTTCTGTGTCCTGCACATTGCGGTCTCCAAGTGATGCTGCTACATGCAAGCTGAGGCCCTGGAGGCATTTCTTTTCTCTATTGACTAGTAAATTATAAAATAAAATAAACTGACCTATAATATGCTTTCCTTTCTCCAAATTAAATAGTACAGAAAACAGTGCTCCTCAATCAGACCACACACACAAAACTCTTGGCTTTTTTGTTTTGTCTTGCAAATTAAGTGCATTTGGCCTATATAATATCTGGAAGCCTACCAGCAATCTCCATGGTCAGACTGCAGCAGGTTTATAACAGGTATAGCTCAGCAAATTCCATAGCTTGTCCTTCTTAAAGAACTGATACGGCTTTCTGTAGTAGCATTAATGCTGGTTTTCACTCATTAAATCCCATTTGCTGACTTTTATCTTGGACTCTCTGCCTCAGAGTAATAATAGGAATAATGAGGCAGAAATACCACACATGCACACATTTGTAGGCAACAGTGGGATGGGGCAGCAAGATGATAAGACTGGGAGTGACTGTGCAGGACTGTACCATGAACAGAAATATTTTCTTGACTCATTAGAAGATACCAGCACCCAAGCAAAAAAGCCTAACAGAAACAAGACAAGGATCAATGTGTTCTGGTATCCTCCTTCTGTCAGAAAAAAAAAATAAGAAAAGAGAAAATATTCTACCTTTCAATTAGCTGAAATCTACAAAAGACTCTTGGTTGTGTTGAGTGGTTTTAGGTAAGTTGTCTAAGGCATAGGAGCAGAGGGGCGTATGTGCAACACTGGATCTGATCAAAAGTGCAAAATTGAAAAATTCTCCTGACAGAAAACACAGCCTTATCAAAACCAGAAGCTTTCTGAAGATATCAAATGTTAGGAAAGTTAAATTTTCCAGATGGAAACTGAGAAGAGAAACTGTGTGTTGGAAAACCAGGTTAGTGCTAATTTTTGACTGAGACATATGTGCTTCTGGCCCCGTATCTGGAACCTGAGCTTTATCTGGAGCAAAAGATTAGAGCAGGCAGTTTCACTCTTCCTCCTTCCCTGCACTTGTGGTCTCTTCCCTCCCATCTCCTCCACCCAAAGAGGACAAAGAGTACAAAAGACTGAAGTTGGGGAAAACCCAAGTGTAAATATACCTACTGTTTCCTGGAAAGAGAGACTCAGAAGCCAAGGAAGTGTCTGAACAAAGAGCATTATTAGACAGCAAGCAGAGACACCTAAGCAGCGGAAATGTTATAGAAAGGCTGGAGGCCCCTAAAGTCACAGAAAAAAAGAGAATTTCATGACTGGTCTGATCCCAAAATTGGGTAAATAAATAAATAAATAAATGAAGATGGCATGAATAAATGAAGCATTTATTGCCTTCGAAAGTGAAAGGCAAGTGCACATTTCTGTGAGAAAGCTGCAAAAATTTGAAAGATGGAGTATTTCTAGAGGGGACTTTTTCTTAGGATGTTAGTGGGGTAACAGTGAGGGAAGAAGGACACGGACTTTCAGCCTGGCTCTACTGCCCAAGCTTCGCCGTCCAGATCAAAACCTCTGGCACAGGACCAGCTGGGGCTGGCACACGCACAAGCTCCATCATTACAGATTTCACTAAAAGAAACACAAATGAAACACAACAGGTAAATGCCAGTCCATGTATTACTGAGCTGTGATGAATCTTGTAAGCATCACTCACTTAATTGGACCCTGCACGATATCAGTGGAAAAAATCCCACCTTTCCCTGCAGCCCTCTGGCCAAAATAGCCTATGCTGGGCCCAAGCACATGCAATAAAATATATGAGTTTATTTTCTTTTAACAGCACCAGAATGAACTTTTAGTTTTAATAAAACAAACAATTGCTAATAGTCCTTTCCCACTTTCAGTCCCTCTGGCCTTTTTTATCCCCTTTCCTTCTAGGTCCTAGACATTTTACAAACACTTGTAAATAACCATACCCAGGCCAAACAGAGAGTCATTCTTCATTCTAAACAGGACATCAGGGATGGTAAAAAAAGCGATGTTTGGACTGCATTGTACAAAGGTGGAGGGAATAGAGGACATTTCTGTGTCTGGAAACAGAAGACGAGTGTTTGTTTATAATGCAACATTTTAGAGAACAGATTAGATAATAACATTCTAAACAGAAGAACTCATGCTCCACCAAATCTGAAATAAACTTTGAAAAGATGTCTCAGTGAACTCCGTCTCCTTCTGGGCCCCTCACAGTACCATGAGGTCAGAGCTGCAGGAATGGATCATTTCACACCATTTGCTCAGTCAGTCACTGGGCGAGTATGAACGACCCACATACTGTGGCCTGATGTGATCAGGAATAGCAGATCTCATTTTGGTCTTTCAGGAGAAGTTAATATGCCATTGCTGAGCTGTGTGTGCTCTGATCATGAATTTCTAACAGAGTGTGCATAATTGTGAGCCTGCCTTGCAGGAAATATATGCAGAAATGTAAGATTTTTTGAACTGTCGAAGAGATTTGGGAATCTTTTTTCCAGGTGTGAGTTCAGATATTTTATTCCACAGAGTGTGAAGTCTCATTAAAATTGATAAACTCTGTTTCCTAAGTACATTACAGATTGCAATAAATTGCAATAATTAGAGCTATATTAACAGGGCTTTGCCAAACAGCATTTACGGATTTTTCAGAAAAGCAAGACATACTGAAAGAATTAGTGTGGATTAACCTGAAACGCTCTGATCACCCTGAAGCATTTAAGAAGCTATGTTGAGTTCTTCTGATGCAGGTCATTTTACTTCTGGTCAACATACAATTTTGAAACAAAACAATGAAATTTAGGGCTTTCCAGCAGTATAGCTCATTGTTTTAAAATTTACAGTTACTTGTTATTTTTGGATGAAAAATAAAAGCAAGCTGAGTTTTGTTCCTGCTTCATTAGTGGGTATTTTTCCCTGGAACTCTATTTAACAACAAATATAGTAAATCCATTGTTTTTAGACCAACAGATGAGTAGTTATTCTGTTAAGCAGAGTTGAAGTTTTGAGTTGAAGTATTTTGAGTAGAGCATCCCTCCACCCCCACACTTTCTCCTATCAAAAATGGGTCTGTTTCAATATTATAAACATTTTCAGTTTAAATGGATCGTTTCCAGTGGAATTTTCCACAGAAGTCACTAAACGAGGAGCAGAGGACCTGCAGGATTTTGTGCAAAGCTGACATGATGCCTGGTGTCTGCACTGTGCCGCAGGATCTGTGTAGGGTCGGCTGCCTGCAGCCCCCTGCGTGGCCCAGCCCATGGGTGAGGGGTGGCAAGGGGTGGCCATGAGACCTCATGGGCCATGGGGCACCGCAGGCCCTTGTGGGAAAAGGGTATGCCAAGAATAAGGTCAAACCAAAAACTGAAGGCAGCTTTTCAGCATTTCTAAACCCATGGTTTTCTTTAAAAAATAAACTCTCTTAAATTTTATTTCAACTGCTTGTCCCAAATGTTTGTTTGTCCTTAGTGATGAAATTGCATTTTTCCCATGGCAAGGACATTATATTTTTCTGTACCCTTTAATGTCAGTCACTCCATTGCCCTAAATTTCATTGAACCACCATAAGCATAGCTTTAAACACCTTCCAAAGCCTCTATTCACAATGCTCTTTTTTTTCTTTTTTAGTGTGCTTAAATTTTTCTACACATCCGCTGCATTCCTACTTGCACCACAGCAGTGCGTATCAAACCAGAATAAGATGGTCCAGTTTTACAAACACAAACTGAAGTCACCAAATAAAAAAGTGTGGGAAGTAAGGGAAAGTTTAGACATCAAAGAATGACCATTTCCTGACTTTTAGGGCTACCTTTAAGAGCTTTGCAAGCAGAAAATCTCTGCTCACTTTGACAGTCTTACTTTAAGCTGCTATAACTCAGATTTACATGGCCCATATTGCATCTGATTTCCCAGGTTTTAGTAGTTTTCCTACCAGCTTTCTCTGGTCCATCTGAAGTACTTTGTCTATAGAAACCTGAGGGCTGAGAAGCTTGGGTGGAATTTGGGGTGAAATCTTTGTTTAATTAAAGATTTATTTAGAATATTTGCTTTCCTTTTGTTTACTTTCCTTCTGGTTCCTCCTGGTAGGTTAGAAATCTGAAACACCCTACTCCTGCTTGTAAGATACTTGCAGTTCTTTTTGATAAATAATTGCTATTTCCCACTGAAACTTCAAGTTGCTTTGTTGAAGATTGCCATACAAACTCTGATCCTACTTTCTCTGTCTACTGCTTTCCCTGGAAACAGGAGGATGACCTGATGGGAGCAGCAGTCCTCAATGTCCCGAAACTTGTGTACCACTGGCCATGGGGAAGGGAGAGCCAGTGGCCTTTGCCAGGATCAGGAGCTAAACCAGGAGTGGGGCACACTGGCACATGGTTCATGGAGTCACCCTCTCCCGTGATGAAACACAGACTACCTCCATGCTGTGCTTGTGGTTCACCTCCCCTGACATCCTTGCATGGGGCCAAGGGGGGGAAGGGAAGGAGCAGAGGTTGGGCCCTTCATTTAGCATCCTGAACTCCTGAATGGAAAGGACAGGCGCAGGGCATTCCAAAGAGGAACAGAATGCTGTTATTTTTGGCCTTCTCAGAAATTTCCACAAAGAAGACAACTTTCAGCTGAGTAAGCGTCAGGAGCTCAAACAGGAGGCCTGACTCCATATCAGACTTCTCAAAATGTTCACTTCTCAGGTTATTAAGTTTGGTCTTTGCCCTCTTGAGACCCGTGAAATGAATCAATGTCTCCTGCCAACCACCAAGGGATTTGCTGTCTTCATGCCTCATTGAGACATCAAAAACTAACCAGTGAGGTGAGAGTTTCTCAGTCAGGGATTGCACAATGCTCCAAACACTAATGCTCTGTGTACAGAAATAATATCCTGAAGGCAGATCTCTTCACACTGATGTTGTTACATTTTTTAGCCACTATTGCTCTTTAATATCCCAGTTTATACTTAAAGGCCAATGCATGTAAATGCTGTTGTGCCTGCAAAATATCATATGCAGGCAGCTGCATTTTGGCAGAAGCTGTGTGAAAATGCCAAAATCCTTAGCTGGTACAGATACCATACAGGTTAAATCCTCTAAAAATGCCACAATCATACACAAGAATAGACTACTGCCACTGGTGTAACTGTGGGACAGTGTGGTTAAAAATGAAGTCCCAAACTTTCCCTCGGGTATTCTCAAAACTTTTTCCTTTGTGAAAAAGTTACTTAGCCCTCATACCATGAGAACTGTGCAGGGAAAATCAAATTAGTGTTAATATCTCTCTTGAAACTTAATGATGATGAAGTTCCGTCAACAATTTCTCTTTCTGCAATTTGTGAATCTGAAGTAAGTTGGTACCACTGCTCACATCTAAAACAGCCCACACAGGCTGCACAAAGCCAATGTTACCTTCCAATATGCATAACAACTTGCTAAAAGATGTTCTGAAGAAGTCATTAGATCAGCAAATTAGTGATAGAATTGTGATTAAGAGCAGCTGGAAATAGACCAGAGGTTAACTGGGAATTTCCTGCTCCACATTAAGAACTGCCAATTTAGGAGAATTTGATTTAGTCCTTTTCATGAGCTTAGCAGAGCCAGGCAACCTGTCAGAGAGGGGTGATGTACTATGCACAATTAAACCACTGGACCCTTTCCATTAACTTTGAAAACCATTGGAAAGCACTCTGTATGGATTGGTTTTCCATGGCAATTCTGCAATGCTCTCTCATTGGTGTGTGTAGAACAGATATATTTTCCTCAGGAAACTTGTTGGCATGAAAATCTGGCCCAAGATAGCTCCAGGAACTAAATCTAGAAGCCTTTGAGAGTTGTTAGCAGCCCATAATTTCAGTCTCATATCTCACACTTATCACTTATTACTTCCTTCAGAACAGAGACTTGATTTTGAACTTGGACTTGCTTCGGAACAGTCCTGTTCCCCCAGTGTAGCAAACATCCTCTAGCACCACTAGAATCTCAGAGCAGACACTCCTGAGCCACCATCCTAATTTACAGCTTCCTACCACAGCAATCAGTGGCTCCACATTCAAGTACAAACATTTAAGTATTACAAGTTGCTGTCTTGAGTATCAGCAAGTGGACATTAGCAATGAAGGAAATGATTTCACCTACTTGGTCTTTCATTACTTTCACCCATCAGCTACAAAGGTACTGAGGAAAACCAGGAAATGGTTAAGCTGCTTTTTGCTTGCACTGTCATGGCGAATCTCTATTTTTCTGTTAATTTCCAGAAAATCATCAACATCTTTTTTCCGGTCATTCTCCCTTCTACACTACAGTGTCTGATAAGCTCAAGTACTGGGTCAGACTTAAACATATCTGACTGATCCCACAGTGGGATTCACCAACTCATCAGACTGTGTGGCAATAGTTATCTGGCAGTTTGGCATAGTGCCTAAGTCGATGGGCAGAGAACAGCAGGAAAGGCTCCCAAGCATAGCCACATCTGAAAAGTCTCATTCATCTGCCAATGACAAGGAAAAAATAAGCTTTAGATACTGCTGACCCCTTCCTGGAAATGTCTGGGGAACTATACAGAGCGTGTGGTGGAATCAGGGCTTTATCCAAGCAAGCCTACAGCTAGGACAGGGTTTTTTCATTAAAATATAAACTCCACTTTCTGCAGAATTGGAGAAACACATGTTTTTGTTGAAATTCTTTATGCGAAAGTGTTTTGTTCGGTTATTTTTTGGTAATTTACTTTTGTGAAAACAGAACACTGCCAATTCTCATTCTGTCTCTGCTGCATCTCACACAGAAGACAAGGATGTATGGAACGGGACACATATCCAGCATTTTCTGTGGCCAAGAGCACGATGCATTCCTGTGTTACTGCACAAAGGGCAGGCTGGTCCTTCATGGGAGCCCATTCCTGAGGCCATGACCGAGGGACACAGCCCTCAGAAGCCCAGCATTTGGAATGTATTTGGAAAAAGCAGATTACTTGACTATGGCTCCTTGAAATCCTTGCAACATGCACCACATATATGTAGATTCTTTTCTTCTGTCATTTTTCAAGGTTTCATATAAGCAAAACCTGAAGCCTACCTCTCTTTTCTACATGTTTGCAGGAGCTATGAAAAATTGTTTATCTTTATTAATGCAGCATATTCAACCATAGAATGTGGATCTTAATACAATCAATTTTACACACAGGTTTTAACATCCAACTTTGAAACGTTTTAGTTGCAGCCTTCCTTACAAAGTACTTTACTCAATGTAAATCAAAGATCTGGAAACTGAAGTATTGCAGGACCTTAAACCAGAGCACCAACCTGAAAAGACAGAGCAGCTGTCTTAAGCTGTTTGATGCAGACAAAAAAAAATGATTGCTGATATCAGAAAGATTGTGTGCAATGCCCTGTTCCCCCACGTCCCATTTCTGTTCTGGGGAGTAAAGAGCGCACATAGATTCCAGTCTATTGGATTTGAAACCCATCTTTCCCATCAGCATCTTTTGTCTGGCTGAGCCCCTCCTCTCGCAGCATGCTGGCTTGAGGCTGACTCCTCAGCCTGAAGCACGGAACCCTCCCATGCAGCCAACAGGCAGAGCAGTCACTGAACCTGACGCTGGCAGCCCCAGCCTGCAAATACCTTAGAGTTGTTACGATATGAGGCTTTTCATGGCTGGATGCCAAAGTCTACTGGCTTACCCCTCACTGTAGTGAGGATAAGAAAAGCTAACATTTCACTCAACCATCAGAAACATGAATTGACCTTGATAAGTGGATGAATGGAATTTTTCAGATTTGGGATAATAATAGCCAGTGACTCTGTGGTCACTGGTGGTATTGGAAGTTTTAAATAATCAATCTTCATAAAATTCCTAATCTTTGCCTGACAGGCACTATATACAGTGTGTGGAATATTAATATTGCATTCTGTTCTGGATAGCTCAGTAACAGTAGTGAGAACAAATTGGAAGGAATTCTGAGAAGCACAGCAAAATGATGGAGTGGCTAGAGAGACTGATTTATGTGGGGTTGTATCAAAAGAATTTTGAGTTCTGTTTTGGCCAAAATGCAAGGGAGAAAGGATGATCTGTGGAAGTCTAAGAGCATCCTTGGGTGTCTGGAGGGGAAATATTGCAGGAGGAAAGTAAATTATTTGGAGTTCTCTCTGAGTGTCAAGTTAGGATCAGTAGAAAGAATTAAGTAATTGACAGACAAGGCAGAAAATCAAGATTGTCTTGTTTCTCTGTTATCTCTCAGATCAGCTGGTGAATAGATATCTCCCAAATCTGAAAATAAGTAGTGGGCATTAAAAAAAAAATTAAAACAGTAAAGGCTAATGAGGAGAAAAGGAGAAATTAAGAGAAATAAGAAGAAATTGACAATGTATAATGTTCCAGAGTCTCTGAATGTCCTCTTGAGGGCTCAAGAAATCCTTCACTTCAGGGAGCGAAGGGAATATCAAGAAGCAGTAGGGAGGTGATGAAAAACGATGAGTGATTTGGAAGAGACCCACAGGTCATTTCCCAGCCCCTGACCCAGAGACAGGGAAATTTGGCCAGGGCTGGGATGCATACTCCCTGGGTGTCCTGACTCCAGGTCAAGCCTTGCTATCAAACAAGCCTGAGCTAAAGGTCCAGACTCCAGAGGACAGCCAAAATCTGGATCTTAAGCATCCGTCTCTGACTGATGTCTAGTTTAAGGTGACTGTTTTGCATATTTTAAAGGGAAGAGAAATGATATATCCAAGATGGGGACTTCTATCCTCTGTCAGTGCCTCCTCCCCACCAATGACAGGAGCTTGCCGTGCAGCTGTCAAAACCCCCAACACAGCACATAGTGGGAAGGGACACGCTCTTCTCTTTGGCAAACTTGCTATCTAGAAACATGTGTGCAGAGGATCACCCACCAAGGGTCTGTGCTGTGTCTCAGGAGGGAGGGCTTTCTTCAAGAGGACAGCGAGTTCCTCTGGAAGGGGATGAGTGGAAATCATGTACAAACAAGAGATCAAACAGGCCTCTTGCATACTGGCCAGAAGGCAAAGGTTTAGTAACCCCGCTTTTGGAGGAGGATTGGGATATCGATGACCTCTGCACATCCACCCTTTGTGAGGAAAATGCACATCTCCAGGCAGCTGTGAAAGGCCGAACTTCTCTTTCCCAGGTTTGGGCTGCAGTGTACCTCATTGCTGCTGTCTGATTACAGTTCTCCTCAGGGGAGACAGTGGAGCTGTGATGTGGAGGTGGTGTCCCTTCTGTTTAGTGTCCTTATTTCCTTTTAGATTTAGGAAATTTTAAACAAATAAAGGTCTCTGAAGAACAAATATTTTGAAAATAAACCTTATATTCCTGTTTCATATTCTCAAGTTCTCAGGCATTAATGCTGACTGTGGACTCAGTTCTCTCATACTTCATGCATGATACGGCTCCTTCCATTTTCTGTTGAATGTTACAGAGATTTTTCTCAGCCCTTCACCATCACTGGATAAAAAACCTGCATTTTAACCTCTGAAATATGCAGCCTGAGTCCTGCCAGATTTAGATCTCATGGTGCCAGGGTGATGCTTTACTCTTTGGCACAACAATCTCAGCAGCATGATCCTCCTCAGAAAGAGGACCATGGCTTCTCATACGTCTCTTCCTCCCTGGGACAACAACTATATTTTTATGAAAACCTGCTTTTTCTTTTACTAAAGGGGACACAGAGTAAATCAGCTTCCTCCCCTGACCCTCCACACACCAGAGCATGTAGTTCTGGACAGTTCCCTCTCAAATCCTCCTTGACATCTCCCCAAAAGCAACTGGACTGTGATCTCCTGCCACTGTAATCACTGCAGTGATCAGCAAACATTGCTGATGAAAGCAGTCCATGGCCCACACACATTCCTCTTCAGTGACACTCAGGCCAGCAGAGCCAGGCACATGCTGTACTGAGGAGACTTAATATGGATCCTGACATAATCGGGCACTTTTCCCACTCCCAGCATCAAAATTTAGGCAAAGAAGCGCTTTGAACCCTAAGTAAAAAAGAAAACTCTTGCACGGATATTTTACCAGAGTAGCTCTTCTCTGTACAATTTGCACAACTTCTGAAATCATGCTGGTGAAAAGGCTGGGGAGTCCTCACTGGATATGGTTGATTTACATCAACATATAGAAAAAACTGTATTTAAGTGATAGTCATCTTACCCTGGTTTGTGCCATGGTTCTTATCACTTTCTCACTAGTATGGAGTTGAACCTGAGGACATAATGTTGGGATTAATTAGGACAGAGCTCCTCCCCATGAATTCCCATGCTTTGGGGACCGCTTGCAAGTAGAACTACAAAAGTCAGAGTATTTAGGGTAGTCCCTTGCATAGGCTGCAACACAATGGCTGATTTTGTTTTGGCCATCAGAGCTTGCTTGTATCCCCAGTTTAAAGAAAAAAGATGAAAGAGATCTTGGCATGTAATCTCTTCCTACTAGAAATAAAGCGAAACAGGTGAGAACACTGGTCTGATACAGACAGTCATTTAATTAATTGTTACAGAAGAGATGTTTATAACATCTTCCTGTCCTTCCTCACTTGTATTACCAGCCTAGTGCTTTTTGAAAGTTGGTCCCAGGGACTCCTTCTGGAGGCAGCAGCTGTAGATTCTGCAGCAATGTTTCCCACCACCTCACTGCAGAGCAGCCCCTGCATTCACACACGTGAAGCCAAGTAATGCTGATTTCCAGACACAGTTGAAGCAGGATCAAAGCTTCGGTGATCAAAACACAATAGGAGTTTGCCCATGACACCATCTGTGTTGGCTGAAACATAAAACTTATCACCAGCCATATATCACTCGTTATCTTGATCCAGCAGTGTACAAAGGGACATTCCTGCTGGATGAGCAGTCCCACTAATTCTAGCAGAACTACTTACACATGTATACAAGGAGGTGTGCCTAAGTATTTCTCTGAAGCAAACCTAAGGCCTTTAGCTCGTTTAATTTTGATATGGTGATAGTGTTTAAATGAATAAATGCTAACTCACATTAACTAGCAGATTAAATCTCCATTTAAAACTTTCTTTAATTAGGACTGAGATCATGAGTGAGGCTAATTTTTGCTCTAAGATTTGAGGTTTGACTTTTAGCTCCACCTCCATACATGATACACAGAAAAACCCACAGGGGTGCTCCAAAGGAAACCTCCCCAAAGGAAACCAGCTGGCAGGTTGACACTCACTGCTCTTGGGGTGACACACATTTACCTGGGACCTGTGGCTGCTGAGTTTGATGCCACAAGAGTGACCAGTTTGCCTTGTGGCAATGGCACCTCTGCAGTAAGGATTACCTGTGTCAGGAATCCCATTTTGTGCATTACACCGACCACTGTGTTAGTTCATACATTTTGAACAAAACAGTCTTTGCTTCCATCTATCTTCAAATGTAAGGTAATTATGTAGAGGCAATATCTACCAAAACCTTGTATGTTTTCCTTTGAGACAGATCAGACACATTGCCTTGTGCACAAATGGTCCTGACCTTGGGGAAAGTCTGGTCAAGCTCAGAACCATTTCACTCCTTAATCTTTTTATTAGTTGCCTTAATCACTAGAAATCACCAGCATACCTATGCTGCAGTTACAGCCCAGCTTCACCTGATCAGCACAGACAGAGGTTGAGGCAGTATGGACCTCTAAATCCACTGAGCTGTGTAACATGTTACTTTTGGCCTCCCATATCAAAACCTTTTAAACTCTGCAGCAAGCTTTAAAACAATCACATTTCCTCAGGGCTGCCAGAAGCAAACGTAAATACAGGAGTTCAAAAGAAGAATCCAGTTTTCACAGCTGCATCTTAGTTAAATTAAAAAGAAAAAAAAAAAGACAAAAAAGAAGAAAGACAAACTGACCTAAAAGCTTTTGAAAATGCAGACCAGGGCAGACGAAAGTAATTGTTCTAAAGCTGTTCTGGATGTTTTAGGAACTCTATAATTTCCAGATTTGAAACACTTTTTTTTCTAAGAAACTATCTTTTTTGAGTAATAAAAGACTTAAAAATATCTTGGTTAGAACTATTATCAGGGCTCCAAAAGGAAATAAAATATACCACAGTTAGGAAAACATGTCATTTTAGCTACAGCGTATAACTAATTGATTTTTGAGCATTGCCTAATTGTTTGACACTGGTTAACCAAACAACAATGCATTTTTTCACAGGCTCCAATATTAGCTGAAACCATTCTGTGACCTCCCCCTGTTGAGAGACACAGTGTATTTTTGATCATAAATCTAACAGGGTAAGGAGTGGAAAAGGATTCTTGCTTTGTTTTCGCATTTTAACAGAGGTTAAAAAATTCTAACTGTTGCCATTTATATAGGGAGTAATATATTTTAGTGAGGACCATGGCTCAGAGAAGTGTGGATACCAAAGCTGTGCTGCTGAGCTTTGTGTTTATTTTGACACAGCAATGGATTGGATTTGTGAGTAGAGTCATGCTTAAGTCATGGTTAAATTTATCTGCATTTGATGGCTGCACTGAACTGACTCCTGAAATTAATTTGAAGAACTAAAATATACTATTAGAAAAACTTTAAATGAAACAGTATTTTTAATACGAAAATCTTTAAGTGCTCAAAATATTCTCTCTGCTTCCTCCATATCATGGATGCTGAGCAATGTATATCATCTCAGGCAAACCACTTTACACTGAAAAATATGTGCTTATGATGACAATAACTGTACAAATTTATATATTAACTACATTTTAAGAAGGAAAAACTTGAGAAAGATTAAAATTTTGTGGTAGCATAGTCTAAAAGACAGATTTTTACTTTTAAAATTTGTTATTGGTCCCTAACCAATAAAATCAGTAAATAAATTTTTTATAAATTATTATAAAAGAAAAATACAGGAGAAAAAAATTGAAAGAAAATAAATTATTTTGCATCTTATAGTGGGAAAGCTAAAAATAATCATAAGCACTTCAATGTGATTTGAAAACATATTGTTTCTCTTTGGCCAGCCAACTAGAAACTGATATTCTTATTTTCATGAGGAGAATAGTGAAAGGATTTAAAGCACCATTTGGTTTGGAGTGTATGCCAAGGAACTAACCTGTTGAATTTTTGAGCACAGTTTTACAGTCTGCTGTGCAGTTTATGTTGACATTCCACTGAGAAGAGATGGGCAAATTACAATTTGTGACTAGACTATGAAGGGAATTTTGGTCTATTTTGGGAGACTATTTCCTAATCAAATAAACAGTTCATAATGCATTTATCAATATCAGTTTGAAATATGTTCTTTGATTTTCTTGGAGCTGAGCATTTCCAGCCAGCAGCTATTTACCTTGCCACCAGAGTAGTACTATAGTTATGGAGACTGCTTTGGAGAAAGAAGAAGGTTTCCTATTTGCAGAAATGTTGTTTTTATTGCCTTGTGCACAAGTCTGGGAGGAAAAATAGTGTTTGCACATTCAGTGGCTCTCTCACTCTGTTTAATTCCACTGATTTGTTTTTGTTTGCTGATAAGGGAACTGGAGAAGTGAAGGGAGTAATTGATGAGTTCCAGTGCAAATTCCCATCTCAGAAGCTGGTAGGTAAATAAAAACCCATCCTAGTGAGTGGTGGGAAAAGGAAAAAAAAAAAGGGGGGGGGAGGGGGAAGAAGGAAAAAAAGACAGAAGAGGCAGACAGCAATGTGTTGATCACAGGCTGAGTCTGTCCATGACAGTAACTCAACAACTGTATGCATCTGACCAAGTGAATTCTCTAAAGGGAAGAGTCCAAAACACTGAGGTGAAATGAAATTCAAGAATGCCAGTATTTTATATTTGATTGCTTTGCCATGTGTTCTTCTGCTTTGTTCTTTGTGTGTGAATCCTCAGTATTTATGATGAAACTGGGCTGTAAAGATAGAGGGTGCGTTCTTGAAATGCTTTGTGGCAAACTGGCGCCCTGTCATGTTACTGAAAACTACCTGGCCACATCCCAGGTCCTTACTTGGAAACGTGCCTTAAGGAGTCTTCCTGGCTTTTCCTCAGTTATTTCCCTCAGTGATAATGAAGAAGAAAAAGGAATAGCAGCGTGCTGAACGTAAGGTGCATTCACCCCCATCGGCACTGGCTGCAGCACACACAGCACGAACTTCGGCAGAGTGCGATGTAATGGGCTGATCCAACTGGGAAAAGACCATAAAACTCCACTGCAAACACTTGTATAAACAGGACTTCTTTTTGATGAAATTGAAACCATATTTTGACTTGTCGTTAGAAAAACAAATCTGAAGAGATAGTTATATATTGAATAACCTTAGAGCTTTTCAGAGCCAAGAAATCAGCTGCTGGCTTGAAGAGCTGGATGGCAATGTGAAACATGCTGACCCAGGCCAATTCCTTAGTGCTCTGTGGCTTAGCAGCATATTCATGTTGTGAGTTTGCTCTCCATCTCAACCACTGAGGCCTTCTTGGGACCAGCAGGTATAAAACTGTTACTCTTTCCTCAAAAGTTTTCATCAAACAAAAGAGGAATTCCCAGGAAATGTTGACAACCACAGGGCAAATGACACACAGCAAAGCCTTCCAATAGTGTCATGAGACTGGTGGCACAGAGGCAGCAGATAAGCATGGTCTTATAGTGTATACATTTTATAGAAACCAGGAGCATAAATGGTGGTGTCAGCCATGTGCTTCTCTCCAGGGATGTAATTTTTGCTTACAGTTCACTTGTTGGCAAAAACTAATTCTGACTACAGTGCCAGGGATATGTGCAAGAGGGGGAATCTGATGGAGCAGCTGTCCCTCACCAGAACACAGCTCATTTCACCACTCGTGTCTGTGGTCATCTCATACCAGGGGCTGGAGCTGAGGCAGCCTTGAGGAAGCTTTCCTTATTTAAGAAGTTAGGAAATGTGAAAGACATCTTTGTCCAGAGCCATAAAGTATGCGTACAGTAAATTAGCATCTCATTAAATAAATATACTGGGCCTCTTAAACACCCTGCTCAAAAGGAAGTATGTAAGGTGTGTCACATTATCCAAACCTTATCCACACAGCTATGATGAGGTGTGACTGCCTGCAAATGGAGTAAGAACAAGGTCTCAAAGGAGTTTAGTATTGCTGTATTTTTCTCTTTCAGTAGCACCTAAAGGCCATGAATGAGATACAGGTCCCTGGCTGGAAAAACTTACCATCTTAGGGAAGACAAAGGGAAACAGAAATGGACAAATAAGTGACTTGCCACAAATTATGGAGCACATAACAGTGAAGGCAGAAAGAGAATACAGACCTTAGGAGTTCCACCCCATGTTCTGGTGACTAACTGAGATAAGCAGATTGCTAACACCTGAAGCCTGCTGCCCTTTGCTTTTGTCACTGCCCTTCCCTCGCTGCAGTCAGATGTTTACTTTCAGAACAGCTTATTGCAAGCTGAGCTCAAGAACTCTGTGGCAATGAGAAATGCTCAGTGATCAGTCAGGCAATCAAATGTCCTTTGTAATTGTGATTTTGGTGCTTGGGATTCTGGATATCCATCTGCATTTCTGCTGGTTGCTTCTACTGACATCCAAAACTTTTAGCCAAGTCAGGTCCTTCCGAGGATACAGCTGGCATGGCAGATGAAGTTACTGGCCCACCTGTTCCTTCTTTCTGCTGAGGAAATACTACAGGGAGTTGTTTTCATTGCTGTCGAGATACCACAACAGCTTTTGCAAGTGTTTCCATTGTGTTCCATTGCAAAGATAAATGCATGCACGAGGTGATTTTGTGCTGTAAAAGGTTAGGAAAATGTGGGATTGTGAAGGCTTGGGCTGTAAGACTGCTAACCTGCTGGAAAGCCATCCTGGAATGAGAAGAGGACTATCTCCTCAGCTGATCCTTCCCATGTTGCCTAGCTGTAAATCCTCTCTAGTCCTGTCAAGCACTTGACATGATGGAAAGAGGATGATGTTTACAGATGTGCTTGAAATATGAACCAGTACAGAGTGTCCAATGGAGGCCAGTGCTGGCAACAGTGATGTCCCCTTTGCACAATTCTCCTGCAGCATTTATCCACAGATGGAGCAGTTGCCAAAAGGGGATTTCCACTGCTGACTTCCCAATCTCCTATTTCTGGTCAATCCAGTTATTTTATTCCCCTACTGTGAATATCTGTGGTTGGAGTAGGAATTACGAAAGAGATTTTTAGTAGGTGATGGCCAAAATCATTGACAAGAAACCAACAGCGCTGGCAGGGCTGACTTTTTAGTAACCTGAACTGGCCACCAAGGGGAGAATGAAGAATCCCAAGACAAGGCATTTCTGAATCTCCTGCAGGTCCCATCATGTTGGACACTGTATGCCTCTTCTGGGCAAGCTCATGTGAGACAAGTCTGTGGCCTGGAACTGCATTGGGGACCATCAGCCAGGCAGCACAGAGGCCAGCTTAGCATGTCTTCCCCACCAGCTGTCCAACCCTCAAAAACTGCTGAGGCCTGTGTAGGTCTTATGGGCAATATCACAGCTAGGGCCAGCCCTTTGGTGGAGACCTGTCGATGTGCAGCAGCAAGGCCCATCCCATCTCATAGGAAGAGAGACACTGGTGAGCATGCCAAAACAACAGCTGTAGGTGAAAGGTCTTATCTCTTGCCTCCTGTTTACTGATGTTGATTTGTTAAATTAAGTTACCTGTGTGCTGGGTTCTGCCCAGAATTTGCACTATACACATTCACATAGATATGCCAGCAGCAGCAGATCTTATGGTCCTGCATGGGACCTGTTGGGACTGTCATACAGCCTTTTGGGCAGCCATTCATTCAGATAGTAGAAAATCTAGTTGATTGTCATTAGGACATAAAGTTGGCAGTCCAGACTCTTAGGATGTCTGTGCTGTATTTTCAGCAGTGCCCTCAACCCACCCATGTATCAGATTCACTGGCAGTTCTTGGGTTAAAACTGGAACTGTGGCTCCAGCTGTGTTCAAAAGCTGCTCAGTAAATTTTACAGCCCATGTTCTCATGCTGGAGTGCAGGTAGTTGTTTCATTGTAGAAAGCAATTGGGTTGGTAAAGCGTGATTTACATTCAGTGCATCCGTGCTGACCACTCCTGATCACCTTCTCGTCATCCGTAAGGACAGAGATCTCCTACGGAATGAGGCACTCCATCACCTTTCTAGGGATTGAGCTGAGGCTGACTGGCTCATAGTTCCCTGTATCCTCCTTCTTGTCCTTTTTGAAAACCAGGGTCATTGGCTTTGTTTCGCCCATAATGAGCTGCACTTCACAAGCTAAACCTGGAGCAAAATGCATCGTGGATTGGGTGGATCACGGCACAGTGAACTCAGGATATGAGGTCTGCCCATTGGCTTCTCTGCAGCACTGAGAGCAAGGGATCACCACGGCCCAGCAATGAAAGGATTGTCTCTTTTCATGAGTTTCCTTTCCTTGAGTGCTCCTATGGGATACTTCTGGCTATACACCAAATGGTTTTTAAGCCTCCAAAAGTCTGGCAAATGTTCTTCTCTCCTATACCTTGAGCTGATAGGGTCTAAAAATGGTGACTTCCAAGGCATGCTGCAGAATAAAAACAACTTCTGGCAGAAAGATTTTGGAGCAATTGGGCTGTGAGTGATCAAAATGTTACCAGTCATATCTTCATGGTTGAGTTCTTCTTTGGTTTCTTTTTTTAAATAAAAACAGGCCTTGAGTTTTTAGGAATATTTTTTCCATGTGCGAGACACCTAAAAATTCTTGTCATTGTTCTGTTTATTATTTAAATAAAAGTAAAATTATCAGTCAATCAAAATTGCTTGCCCAGCCCTGAGATTTGATTCTGAAAGCTTCAGCTCTCCATGTGGTCTCTTAAACCACAGCAAGCTACCAGAGTTTAGAGCTGACTGCTGCCAGTACCACAGCAATCAATCCCTCCTGCATCTAACCATGGTTATTTTGTAACACACCATGACACCAGCGTATTCCTTCCTTATAAAATAATTGACTTCTCCATGTCTCCAACAAGGTTTCATCTTCCCAGCCTGACCCAGTCTGACAAATGCACTGGATCTATTTAAAACAGCAGGTCCAGGGTAGCTGCACAAAGCACCACAATTAAGTGGGAGCAGCCTGACTAAAATGTTGTCCTTAATTGTGTGTGATGACAGGGAAAAACCTTTTTTATAGATTCTCTTTGTGACAGGGCCCAGACTGCCTTGCCAAAGCCCTAATGCTAGACAGCAGGAAACTTGGCCCAGGACCAAAAGCTCAGCAGACACTTCCCTTAGACAGCACTTGATGCAGAAAGCAATCTGTCCTTCCCCATGTATATTTTAGGCAGACAGGCTGAAAGTCAACACAAGCTTGAATAAATCTGGGGACTGGTGTAGAAACTCATGTTATCTTCAGACGAGCCTAACCCCCAGGTCAGCAGGAGTCTAGAGTATGGGGTCAGAGTGGGACTAATGCTTGTAAGTATAGACCCCATTAAACTTACAACGTTGTTTACATCAATCTGCTTCATTCATGAAATGATGATGCTGCCAAACTCTCCTGGATTTTTTTAATGAGAAATGGGCAAGGCAAATTGGGCAGTAGTCCAAAGGCCCCTGAGGCACAAGTTAGTTTTGATAGATTAGAAACAAGATGCATCTCCATGGGATGGTATTAAAGCATCTTTTATTATGTGCAAAGCAGCCTTTTAACTTCCCAGGAGACACCCCTATCTCTCCATGCTAGTCCAAGCAAAAAGCTTTCAGCATTAATAACACCGGGAGAACCCCACTGGTCTGACAGCTCAAGGGGAAGAGCTTGGCAAGGGCTGCCTGACCTCCTAAAGTAGCCCATTTGAGTCAAATGTTGCTGTGCCCCGGACAAAATTACCTCCTTCCAAAAGCAGTAGAAGCTTTGAACACAAGATTCTTCACAGCTTTAAGGCCTTGATTTCTTCATATAATTAATGATACATTTGTCCACACATCAGTTGCATTGCCTGAAATGTCTGACAGACCAAGATCTCTCATTTTTTCCTAATAAGTTAATAGCATTTAATTACTGTAAGATAGACAATCTCAATACCATGGTGTTTGCTGGACTTGCTGAGATGGATGCTATATGGACAAGCAATTTTAGTGTGTAACCTTTATCCCAAAAGTATTGTCCAGAAATATCTTCACATAAATTCCCAAAAACTATTTTTGGTCATCGGGAATGTTTAATTTTGTTTGCAAACATGGATATAATGTATTTACTACATGAAATAAGTATATTTTTCAACTTTTTTCAAGTGATAAAATGATGCTCTTTTGATTTTTTCAGGTGTTACAAATTAAAAAAAAAAAAAAAAAGGATGTGTGTCTTTCACCAAAAATTGTTCCAGCATAAATACTTTTTCTGATGAAAACACAGCAAGTTTCCAGTCAGTTTTAGTGTGCATTTCTGATTACTTGTCTCAAAAAGCATCCTCTATACACAGACATTGGAGAATGGCAATGAACATAAGGAAGAACTTAGAAGAGAAATCTCTGAGAAGAGATTTCTAAATGTCATTTTTTCAAGCAGGAGAGAAATAGAATATACATGATAAACTGTATGAACAATAAAAGTGTCAGGGAACAGAGACAGGGAAACATGGCTCTCCTTGGCTTATCATATAAAAATCCTCAACCAAACAAATGACAATTCAGTGAAACAAATTCAAAGCCAGCAAAAGGACATACTACTCATTTTAATTGCATTTTTCATAGTGTAATTTGCTGCCAGAAAATGTCACTGAGAGAGAGAACTCAGAAATAGAATGGACATTTATAGAGATAACAGTAAGACTTAAATCCATCATAAGTATTGATAACATATATTTTGAAAGGAACATCCAGCCTGGAAGAAAGAAAGTTAAAGAACCCTAACTGCTAAAGGAGAAGTAGGTCCTGGCTGTTGCTGGGGACACAAAGCTTGGGCACAACAGGTCTACTTCAGTCAGGGAGCTACAACACTCCCTTGGATGCATAAACAGGACAACAGCCATAAAGCAGCAACAAAACATTGCACTTCTATATGAACATGGCAGTTCTATGTATGGGTACTGCTATAAGCTCATTTCACCAGTGCAAAATTCGAAAATCTCCTTTCATTCTGAGCCAGAATGAAAAAAACCCACTGAATATTTTATTGTAAACACTCAGAAAAAAATGTCCTTTTTGGGGAAAAAAAGTTCACATATGTATTTATTCTTCTGTTACTTTTATTAGTTTTACATCATTTCTTGAGACATAGCCATTCCAGTCTTCACTGGGAATCATATTAAAATATTTTAAACAATAGCTGCTCATCCAATTTATGAGCACTTCTTTGTTCTGAATGCTAGGATACACTAACACTGGTAGGAGACATAATCCAGGAAAGACAGGATGTTTCAGTCATTGTGAAGTAGCAGCTGCCCCTATTTATTAAAAAAAAATTAAATAATGGTTATTACAGCAGGTATTGTAACATAACTATCACATCCTGTGCCGTCTCTTATGCCATAAATCATGTCACTTGATGAACACACTGTGTGCTTGTGTCCACTTTCCCCTTTGCTTCATCTCCCTACACACATCCTTCTTTTTCATCCCAAAATATAACTGCCACAACTCTTCTACAATAGGTTATGACATGCTAGTTAGAAGACTGAATGACACAGGAATGTCAACAAATAACTAAAACCATAGGAAAGTAAATAAACATTTTTTTTTAATGTTAAAAAATATTATAAATATTGGTGAGAACAATCATCACTACAGATTATTGTGGAAAAAAATATTTACTCAATCACTTCAGCAAAAATGTCCTGAGAAGCTCTAGTCAATATATGTTTGGGCAATCAGTCCAGCTAATTGTAGCATGTATTTACAAAGACTAATAACTCTGAAGAACCCGGGAGACTACTGGAAGAAGTTAAGAACCTATTTGGCTTTTAGCCTTGCTCTAACATTTCTATTTGTATTGAAGAGCGCCTGGTCTTCCCTAACCAGGAAATCCCTGATTCATCTGCTTTGCAGACATGAGAGGGAATGCAGGATTTTCTCCATCAGGAACAATACTTGTATAAGACCAGCCCTCATGCACAACTCAGGAGACTTCTACCCCCCCCAGTATTGCCTGAACCACTCCAGTCTAATGTATTGCAGGTTAGAGGAGCTCCAGCCCATAGTTTCTTGTAATTCAGCTTGTATTTGGCAAGAATTGTGCATGTTTTCCCTATATAGATTGGATCCTTGCCTGTCTCCAGTTTAAAACCTTGGTAAAACAATTTCGTAGGAGATCTATTTCTCTCTGTGCCCTGGGATTACATGAAGAGCGGGCTCTCATGACACTTCCTGGTGTTTCAGCTTCACCTCACACCTTTTCTGTAGCTCAGCTCTTGGGACTATCTCCGGCCAACTNATATAACTGCCACAACTCTTCTACAATAGGTTATGACATGCTAGTTAGAAGACTGAATGACACAGGAATGTCAACAAATAACTAAAACCATAGGAAAGTAAATAAACATTTTTTTTTAATGTTAAAAAATATTATAAATATTGGTGAGAACAATCATCACTACAGATTATTGTGGAAAAAAATATTTACTCAATCACTTCAGCAAAAATGTCCTGAGAAGCTCTAGTCAATATATGTTTGGGCAATCAGTCCAGCTAATTGTAGCATGTATTTACAAAGACTAATAACTCTGAAGAACCCGGGAGACTACTGGAAGAAGTTAAGAACCTATTTGGCTTTTAGCCTTGCTCTAACATTTCTATTTGTATTGAAGAGCGCCTGGTCTTCCCTAACCAGGAAATCCCTGATTCATCTGCTTTGCAGACATGAGAGGGAATGCAGGATTTTCTCCATCAGGAACAATACTTGTATAAGACCAGCCCTCATGCACAACTCAGGAGACTTCTACCCCCCCCAGTATTGCCTGAACCACTCCAGTCTAATGTATTGCAGGTTAGAGGAGCTCCAGCCCATAGTTTCTTGTAATTCAGCTTGTATTTGGCAAGAATTGTGCATGTTTTCCCTATATAGATTGGATCCTTGCCTGTCTCCAGTTTAAAACCTTGGTAAAACAATTTCGTAGGAGATCTATTTCTCTCTGTGCCCTGGGATTACATGAAGAGCGGGCTCTCATGACACTTCCTGGTGTTTCAGCTTCACCTCACACCTTTTCTGTAGCTCAGCTCTTGGGACTATCTCCGGCCAACTGCTTGAGGGGCTGCAGAGTCCTGTCTCAGCTCCCAGCTGTGATCCCTTCCACACTGCTCTGTCTCCAGCTGCGGCCTGCACATCACAGTGCAGAGAAGGGGAGTGTCCTGCATCTGCATCTGTACCTGTCCCTGTCCCTGGGAGTGCCCATGTGGTGCTCCAGCTCTGAAGGTTGCTTCCCTCCAGCTCCCCTTGCTCAGCTTTTTGCTGCTTCCAGCATGGACACAGAGGAGGACGTTTCTGGGAGCAGCTGAGGAAAACTCTTTTCCATGCTGAATCATTTATTTTCATGAACTAGAAATGTCATAAGTTACCAGACTTCACATTTCTTTCTCCATGAACCTGCAGCATGTTTAACAGATACTGTATCTTCTTCCTCCTCAGTCTAGCCTCCAATGGTTGACCAGTTGTTTCCTCTTAATGAATGATGGAAATTCAAGTGGGTGTTTAATGTCCATTCTCCCTCACTTCCCTGTTTCAAACTCCCTGTTTATTCCTGGTTTGTGTCTTGCTTTTCAGTCCTCCATGATCTTTGGACAACACCTCTTGAAACAATTTGGAATATTGCAAAATGGTCACCAATTGCAATTAGGAACAGAGAAATGCTTCCACAATTTTCTACCTAAGACCCTTTCTTTGAAATTATGATCCTATTGACATTCCTACTTCCATGCTCTCAGCAGATAAATTAGGAATTAAAGAGAAAATGGAATGAGAAAAAGGGGTTACAAGAGAAAATCCATCAAGTCACAGGCATCCAGAGAAGAGAGGCTCAGGAACTTGCAGTCTCACCCTCTCTGAGAAGCAAGAAAGTTTCTAGTCATTCCTGCTATGTGGCTTATAACTTGTATTTGGCTGGAGCATTGTTCAGAAAAGCATTACAGTTGGATTTGAGGATATTAAAGGAAGGAGAATTCCATGCTTTCTTTATAATTTTTGAATTTTTTTCACCATTGTCTCTATCAAAGCTCAGCAGGTGAGGAAGAGAGGGATCTGAGTGCTCATTTTGGAACCTACAGGATACCGTGAGCTGTCGTGTGTTTTTCAGCTGTGACTGTGTGAGTTCAGTCCTCAGAGTGTGGCTCCAAGTTACTCATTCTCAGCCCTCTGGCTTGGATGTTAACTCTCTGCCATCAGTCATGCTCAGAGATATTTGGGCTTTTTGTTTTCCATTAGATCAGACAAGTGTCACTGACTACACTGCGGCAGACAAAGCTTTCCAGAAAAGAGGTTTGAAAAGCCTCATACTGTGCTATCCAAATTATCCTAATTACCTAATTATCCTTATCACAGCAACTAATTAGACTGGCTATAAAGCTAAACCCATAAACAGACCACAGGCTATAAAAGCCTGCAGGCAAGAGGGAGATGTTGAAAAGGGACTCAGAAGAACAAGTGAGTGTAGGAATGCTTTTATTTAAAGGTTTGGCTGAAGCCATGTGCCTGCAGAAAATAACCAATAGTCTCTCAGCCTGCTAAGAGCACTGACAGGCTACAAAAGCTGTATGAGTGCCAGCAACACCATCACTTACAATTGCCCAATTTTAACAACTTGCAGAAAAATAGAAATGTGTTTTTCGCCACCACAGTGTCTTAAAAGCAGGCAACAAAATGAATCACAACCCTCTTCCTGGGAGTCTCCTCTTCCAAAAGGCAAAAGCAAAAGCTAACTGAGCACTGTAATAAAGGAACAAGTTCCTCAAGTCTCATCCTTTGACAGAGCAAGGATGAAAATAAATGGTCTCTGAACTAGGTTCCATTGTGCATCACACTTCTCTTGAAGGTCATTCCAATTCCCCTGTACTAATGCAAAGGCTTTTTGTTCCATGAGTATGTGAAGAGTGTGAAGAGCGTGTGAAGTGTGCCCAAAAGGGTTTCCTGTCTTCCAAGATGAAAGTTTTTGCAGCAAGGTGAAAGTCGGTGGCATTATTTATTGCTCGCTCCTGGCTCTCTACAACAGTCAGTCTGGCTGTTGGGGAGGCCATATATAAACACTTCGTCAAAGTGCAGTGTCTGTCCCTTTTAGCAGTCATTTGGGAAGGGAAAGGGAGTCTGACATTGTGTCTGCTGCTCTCCCTTGCTTGGAAGAACTAATTCCTTGTAAATAAAAGCCTATGCCTTTTCCTGCTGAGGTATTTCCCTATTGTCTGCTATTTGATTTCCTGTAAATGGACTTCCACTGCTCTTGGAACATTTAAATAGAAACCAGAAATAGCTCTGAGCAGAGCTGTGTGCACAGTTTAATGGCAACCCAATAAAGTCATCTTTTTTTCATGAAGTTACCAGAGTTGAATTTTTTCTCTCAAAGACCTTTGCTGACTTGTTACAGGCAGCCCCTCTTTTACATTTCCTACCAGAGAAAAATCAGAGCATGTAACTAAAACCAGGCAGAAACAGCAGGCAGCATCACAGGCACCAAACAACTTGCAAGCAAGGCGGGATGCTCGTTTGGGGGTGATGGAGAGAAGTGTGCTCCTTCCTGAATGACTGCCCCAGGATGCTGCCTTGAGCTTCCTCACCCCAGTGCTAGAGCTGCCTGGGACCCCTCCTAAGTAGGGTCTGGTAGGAGCATAGTCCTGCTTACTTTATTACAGTAGAATGGTTTCCTTCTGACACAAAGAGAAATCCTGGTTGAAACATCTTGCTGGTTCTTAGCAGAATTTATGACATCTCTTTTTTCCTTATTCTGGTATTTTTCCACATGTGCAGGTTTCCCAGCTGGCACACACATTTCAAACAGCAATTACACAGTAGCCTTTCTGATAGTCATAGCTACAGGCTCAGAAGTGAGGTGGCTCTGCTCTTGTAACCTTAACAGCCAAATATCGAGTAATAGCTCCAGAACTTGTAAGAATCAGAAAATATGATCTGTTTGGAAGTAATAAAATGCACATTGCCATGGGCCTCCCAGTTCATGCACCTGCTGGCACAGACACAGCCAGTAAAAGGAAGCTTGTAATAACATAAAAGCTTGGAATTCAGAGGACTTAAAGCCGAACAAATCATTGGAGAGGGAGGTTTGCATTGCAGAGAAATGAGCTTAAAAGGCCTAGAAAGCCACAAATGCTGATTGTTTCTAGATTCTGCTCCATTTTACTCATTTAATGTGAATTGGCTGAGGTTACAAGGTTAAGCTCTGCAATGTTTACCACTTTTCTAACTAAATAGAGGGGAACACAAGCAGAATGCGTTAGGTTTCAGGCTGCAGCACCATTTCCGTGCCTCTTCTTGGGAGGTACTGGAAGTTCAAAATATCCTGTGGGAGTGCAAGGAGCTCAGCACCCTCCACAATACAGATCAGGATTGCTCCTAAGAGATTTTGCCTGCCGGAGGCTTGGAGGTTTTTCTTGCACCAACACAGAGAGTTGAACGGATACATTTTTTGCTGCTCCTGTCAATTGAAACTCTAGCACTTGCTACAGATAAAGCACATTTTGGTCAGCATCTTTCCTGAAAATTTTAGCACAGATTAAAGTTTTCCAGATTTCTATTTTTGACCAAGATCAACAGGGTTGAGGGGCATATTGGGGAGGATAGAGAAGTTGCCTGGATGTAAGTCAGGTAGAAATTGAGCAAAGCACAGCTCTCTTATCATCATAGAATCATAAAATTGTTTAGGTTGGAAAAGACCTTCAAGACCATCAAGTCCAGTTGTTACCCTAACACTGCTAAGTCCACCACTAAACCATGTCCTTAAGTGTCACATCTGCACGTCTTTCAAACAGCTCCAGAGATGATGACTCAGCCACTTCGCCGGGCATCTTCAGTCTCTGCTAGACTCCAGTTGCGCGAGCAGTGACTGGTGAAGATTTTCTCTGATTGTATTCCCTGATAAATTACAGAGCAGGGAAAGGGAAAAGGTGCTCAGCCCTGGCAGGATGTTCAGTGGAGGTAAATGATTGTACAAGCTCTCTGTCCTTGTTCTGGGTGAGAAAGAGAGGCTCTGCCTTGAGATACTGTTCACATAGTGGCTGTGGACCTGTACTTCGGCAAGGCTTATTCTAGCTCATTTCCCAGCATAATTGCTTTTGAAGCAGCCTGCTTAGGCCAAAGAATTTTAGCTTTCTTTTTAACATGAAACCCCAGTTTGTCTGAGGGATTGGTCTATCCCTGCAAACCCTTAATCACATTATCCTCAGTTTCCATTCCCAGGTCTGCCCCAGGCCCTACCAGCTGTGAAGACAATTTCCCCAGCCACATGCCTAGAGAGAAGTCTGATTATTAAAATCAGCTTCTTGCTATAAGAGAGCCCTGAGGAACCTCCTCAGCAAACAACCCCAGGAAGCAGGACTAAGGATGTCATTGGGGCTAAGGTGGATCAACAGTGTTATCAGAAAAGTTAATGCCTCTCTGGTTAAATCTCCACCAATGTTGTAATTTTCATAAAACAAAAATATCTGCCAAATTCAAACAAAAAATAAAAATAAGAAAAAATTGAGGAGATCCAGATGCTTCATTTTATAATTTTCCAGACAAAACTAAAATTTTTTCAATATCACTCTAGTTTGTTTCCACTGAAAATGGGGGGAAACAGAACCTTGAAGTTAAACTTGATTTCAGGGAACATTTCAAATGACACACAGTGAAATCAACAAAACAAAGAATTCTTTTATCTTTTATACTGTATTTAAAATTTTCACTTGTGAATTTAAAAAAAAAAGTGGTTATTACGGTTCTGGCCCTGAGTCCATTAATCCATAGCTACATTTACCAGTCTTTCTGTCTATCGCTTATTTCTACAGTGGTTTCAAATGTGTTAAAACCATTTAACTACTTTTGGTTTTCCTCTGAACATACTTCTAAAATACACAGGTGGATTTTAGAGCACTTAAAAACACAAGCAATTAAAGCTTTGCTCCAGGGCCAGACTGCTCCAAGGACACTCAGAGGAAAGCAGTTGGAAAGCAATAAGTACACATAGCACACATTTTTAGCAAGGGACTGAGGGATGATTCAGGGTCAGCAATTATGGCACAGCATCTGGATCCAAACCTTTCCTCCTAAAACTGACTGCCTGCAAACACCCTGCCTTAGACAGCAAGTCTGGCTCTGCTGAACACTTCCCATTCCCCTTTGGGGACTGCTCTCTTTTTAAATTTCAACCTTCACCCTGAGTAACTTTGGAAATACAGCCTTACCAGCTGAGGAACTGAGGTGAACTAAAAAGAATATGAATCAAAACATTTCAATATCACATCATAGTCTGAAGCAGTTAGGTGCATATCTCACTGATGTTTTCCAAAACAGTTCAACTTTTGGAATCAAATTCTTCTCTCTGTAAGGTATAACAATTACCCAGACTATCCATAGAAACTTGGAGATGTGCAGCATTTTGGAAAAAATACTTCTTAAAAGAGTGAGCATGTCTGAGTGTTAATTTCAGCATAGTTACCAGCCTTTAATGTAATCTGCATTTGCAGATCAAAATGTCAGACATGATGAGCAGATATCGGAGCATAAACAGGAAGGGCCTGTGTCTGAGAAGCTACCAGCTGCACTCAGAACTTTCTCAGCTATGCCTCTGTTTTAACCTGGCTCATTCAGCCCCTTCCTGTGGTTTGAAATCCCATCAGGAAGATGTTGGGACACCATTGGAAATGGCTCTGACGTTCAGTTTCTTCTTATGGGGTTTGCAACTCCGGCAAAAGGAGCAGGGTGAGTTTTCTGGACAGGTGACTCCCTGCTCTGGGTCAATGGATGCGACGCAGGTGACCCCGTGCTTGCTGCTGTCAGCTGGGGCTGTGCCCAGCCAGAGCTTGTCCTGCTGAGCTTGTACCCAGCACAGCCTTACCTGTCACACACAGGGCATTTGTGACTTTAGTATGGCCAAATTTCTTCTTGTGAAGAACAAAGTTTTGCAACCAGCAGCAGAGCAGCAAAGAACACTTCAGAAAGGAAATGCTTGAAAAACTCCAATGGCCAATTAGGTCTGTGTGAGTATGAAACTCTAGCCTCGGCTGACCACAAATCCGATTTGTATTTTCACAGGATCGAGGCCATTTCACACAGTTCTGACCTCTGAGTGTCAATATTGCTGAGCAGGGATATACAACATGACTTAAATGTGTTGCAATAAAATGTTTATTAATGTCAAACAGAAATTACCCATGGTATGGCAAACTTTTACCCCGGAAAGATGTAAATGTAGTGCAACAAGTTGTTTGGTTTTTTTTACCATTATTCTTATTCATAATTTTTCAAAGCTAGTTAGCTTTGATAACTAGGTGGACATATATTAGCAGCATTATGTCCAAATGTATTACACACCCAGTGTTGCTTAAATAAGGATCCAAGTCAGGAACTAAGGAACTCATTTTTAGGTTACCACTTTTCAAAACTTTTGGCCTCTGTTAAAAAATACATGCCAAGCAATATGGTTCAACAACAACTTAGGGAGCAACTTGAACACAGTCTCTCAGAGAAGTTAGTGGGACTCCACACCAAGAAGGTTAAATGCATAAATAAATGAATATTGAAGGATGAGGCCAGGTTGCACAACCAAAACTAAGTGCCTTGGAAATCCTGTGTCTGTAAAATTCTCAGAGCCATTTTCCACCTGGGGGTGTGCAGAGGGAAGTTGATCTATACTGACTGGAGACACAGAGATGTTTTATACTGGACAGGCTGATGAAAGCCCAGACAAGAAATAAGCGTCTTATTTCACATATGTTTTCCTTTAATTATTGCAATGCAAGATTTGGCTTTTCAAGGCAATTTCTAGAGTAAAGATTAGGAGATATTGTGCATAATAGGACTTATTCCTTGAATGGAATCCAATAGTCCCAAACTAATTTCCAGTCCTTAGAATGAGGTATTTCTCCTGGGGATGGCAATATCTGTGGTTTCAATCTCTCACATCCTACCCAACTGTTTCCTCATTACAGTCTCAGGTTTCTTTGTCACCACACAGTTTATACAGGCTCAGATTTAATCAGTAGCAAAACATTCGTCAACATGAATCCATGCCATTTTTTTTTCTCAAAAATACCTCCAAGCTCGCTAAATATTTGTCAGGTAAACATTTCCTAGACACAGAGAGCACCGTTCCTCACTTCCTTCTCCTTTAGGTATATTGCAGTCTTGGGATTCTTCCCTAGGATTACAGTCATTGATATTTTACTCCAACACATAGATTTGATGGAAAATCATCATGTCTCTAGGCTATAAGTTCACAAGTCTGGACATGGAAAACCCTTTTGTGGTTAACTAATACTTTGCTTCAATATTAGGGTATTTTCTGTTCAAAATTGAGATGAAGGTTCTCACTAGCAAAATATTTATCTTGTACTGTGATTTATCAAAGAGGAAAAAAGATTATATAATGATTATATAATTTTCAGCTCCACAGTAAATGGAAACCCTTACTTGAACTCACAGTGATTTATGAACATAAATTAATTAAGACTTACAAGAGTCCTTGTGAAATAAGGAAATACTATTCTCCATCTCATGGTATAGGAAACCAAGGCACAGCTTCTGCCAAGATCACACACACAGCTGGTGCCACATATTCCTTGATGGCTGACACCTATCCTGTTTGCCTTTCAGCTTGTTCCAGTATTGACTATTGTGTTTGTGCCATCAAATTGCTTTTAGGTTAGCTGCTTGTTTATCAAAAAGTGATGTTTCCAAGCAATTGCAATGATGTCCATTCCACTCCCTCCCCTCCACTGCTGTTATGCTCATCTCCATTCTTTCCCCAGGTTTCTGAGGATTGCTGGGTCTAACAGTACCATGCAACCACGGTACCTTATGACTGTCTAGGGTGAAAACATGCAGAAAATGCCACCCCAAGTTCTCAGTTTCCTTGCAGAGTTCAAACATCTGGGGCTTTGGGGAAATGTGGAATATTCAACTGAGTTTTCTGTACAGAAAAACAGCTGTGGTCTCTGTATTGCACATTGTGGTTACACTCTTCAAAATATCTCCAGTGTTTTCATACAACACTGATGCCCTTCTGCTCAGGGAAGATTATGTTCAGTTAAAGAACTCAGGCTCTGACAAATGAGCTCTGGAAAATCTCAGTGAGGTGGTTTAAGATGCTACTGCCGGTGGCTTTCTGCCCTGCCTCTGCACAGGGGTTTATGGACCCTAGACAACAGCACAGAGCGTGCCTGTGCCACAGCCGCTCCAGTGGCTGGGCTACTGCCTCAGTTTAAGTCCCAAAGGAAGTGGATTTACACTACAGCTGAGAATCAGAAGCACTGAGGCGTGGGCATGCTGCCTTTGGCTGATTCTCCAAAAACCAATGTATTAGACCTCTTCTGCTCCTTGGCTTTATAGAGCTTGAGTGCCAAGATTTCCTCTTCACAACAAAGCCCAGATTCCCAGAACCTGGTCCATCGGCCACAGTTTCTCACAGAGGTGGATGCTAAAACTGGAGGCTGGTTTCTTGAATCTCAGAAGAGGCAAGACATGCTTGGAGAACATTTCACACCAAGAAGTTCACATACCAAATATGAAGTTATATTTACTCTTCTTTTAGAGAAGAGGCCTCCTCCTCCTCCCTTTCATTTATATACTCAGAAGTGAATTGAGCAAGATTTGAGACCTCTGAATTTGAATTCCTCTCCAGTTTGGGAAGCTTCAAGCTTACAGCATCCTCTAGCCTGGAGTGCACTTGGTACACCAGGTCAGGGATGGAGTAATTGTAGGAGCAGGCAGGGAGAGGGAGAAGCTGAGCCACTGATCCAGGAGCAATTTAGAAGCCTGTTTTGTGCAGGTGCTCAGTGTTAGTGGCTCTAATCGGAAACGCTTTGCCAGCCTCTGCAATGAAGCGCACAGGAGATCAGTGTTGCCATCTGAATGCCTCCTGCTGCTTTACATCCACTCCTATTATAAGTTGAGCCCTGATGTTCACACCTGCCAGAGCTGTAGATCCAGCTGTGCATTAACAAAACCAGCTGGGGCCTTTCTGCTTCACTCCCACTCTGTCCTGCCCATCAGTGTCCCTGGGATGAGAGCAGGGGCGGGCTGCTGGGAGGCAGAGCTGCAGCCTCACTGCTGCCAGCTCAGGGGAGCAGCGGAACAGGGGGAGAAGAAGAAAGGCAAAGCATCCAATAGCCCAAGCAAGGGCAATGACCAAGATAAGGCTGGCCTGGCTCTGACTGCATCACTCTCTATCTCCATGTGGGTTGCACTGAAGCAGTTCAACGTTTGGAGTGGGTCCACGGGTTCCTCCTTCATGCCACAGCTGCACTGCAGCTACCAGAGCCAGTGTCACACAAGTGGAGTGACTGTGCAGAGAAAATGTCCTTCAGCCGTGGGTCCCAGTCACCAAAACTGGTACCAGTCTCAGCTCGGCTGGGCTCACAACTCTCCCTGCAGTTCACTGCAGACAGTTTGCCAAATAGCCATGAATAAACCCCAGGAGACCGGAGCATCTCACAGCAGCCGCTGAATGAGCCCTCCCCACTGCTCACCCTGCCAGACAGGCAGCTGCCCTGGTTCTCTTTGAAGGATGTCGATGATTCTGTAGGACCAAAGAGCTCAATGCAAACGAAGGCACCAGAAACCCTACAGTATTCTCACGTGGAGGAAAATCTTTCCTAGAAAGAGAATTGGAAGTTCTCTCCTGGAGCAAGTGTTTTCTTTTCTTATATAAATTACAAATAAACTTAGAAAGACATTGAAACATAACAAGGCATAAATGATACTGAAATGGCTGCTTTGCGAAATCCTATAATGGGAAATTCTCTTACAAACCTTTTAAAATTGGCAAATGTTACTAATATTCCTCTAGGCAACACTTGGGTTATTATTTACAATGGGATGTATGGTGTCCCAGAGAGACTGTTCTCCTGAACTGCAAAGCATTTTGTAGGACCTGTGAAATATGAAATGATTTAAGGAGGAAAGGGGGTTAGCAGTTCTGCTTTGTGTGGTTTCTACTACCTCTAAAGTAGTTTAAGGGAGAATGTGTTCTGGGCTGTAATTCAAGTAGTGTTACAGATACTGTAACATTAAAAATGGACAAATTAGAGTCACCTGATGAAAAACACGTTACTTTCTCTGTTTGGTGCCTCATGCACACAAACATGATGCTTAGATTCCCCTGGGTGCTTATATTAAATGGAACTGAACTTATTAAGGAGGTCTGAAGCAAGTTTTAAGCACAAGAGCTGGACTGCCTCGCTCTGTCTCACTCTGCAGAGCATCCTCAACACTCAGGATGCTCTGGATCAGCAACAAATTCAGCACGCTGGGACCCCTGCAGAGATGAGACTTTTTTCCCATCTGCCTGACTCCTACAAACAGTGCGAGGACAAGCCATAACTGACCCATCTGTGAAAGGCTCTGGGGGTTTTCTGCGTATACCTGACCTTTCTGCTCCCGCACAGATGTAGATTATTTGGGATTTTCACACTGAAAGGTAGTCCTAGTGCTCCAGAGTTTCTCTCTGCAGTGGGTGACCAGAAAATGGGGCTCATTTTTAAAGTCCCTAACCCCACTGCAGGCTTCAGAGGATCAACAGCAGGATGGGAGCAGGTTCCTGGATGGTAGAGAGAAGCCTCATCATGGCACTGGGTGAGAAACCACATGTAAAGTGACATGAGCCTCTCCAGAGCAGCTGCTTGTGCTTAGTCCTGCTGAGGACCTGTCCCTGGCCACAGGGAGTGACCCCGTAGAGGGGAAGGACACTGTGTGGGTAGGCCAAAGCAATGGGAACAAGTTTTGAAGCTTGATGCCTGTGGGAAGCAGAGAGGCAACACTGGTGTGCCTGAGCTGCCTGGAGATGCACCTGCCCTCTCATGGCAGCCTGACACCTCTGCCCTTGCTTGGGGCATCTTTTGTTGGATGCTTACACTCTCCGTTAGGTCTTACACTCACCAAACATTATGTTCAAAAACCAGCACAGTTATAAAAGTCCCGTTGTTTGGGGTTTTTCTGGCACAGTGGCCTGCTCACAGTGTGATGTGGCAGTAGGAAGGAACCAAATGCACCTGCAGTCCTTCGCTTGTTCTCTTCCAGTGCAAAAGGACTTAACAAATGGATTTCAAGGAGATTAGTGGACGAATCCAAGAACACACAGCCAAACAGATGAGCAAAGTGCAGGTGAGGATTTATCTTCAGCAGGGTTCAAGTTTAGAGAATAGACAGATCCCAGAGCTGTGTTAGGTACTGACACAAGAGCCCAGGAATAAAAAGCAGGTAATCCAAACCTGAGGGAGAGAAGGTTTGAATGGAATGATCACAAAAAGCAAATCCACATTCCAGCATGGAAAGCATCTGTGGGGAAAGAGATCTCTGGGGCAAGAGGAGGCAGACTGCTAACAGGAACAGCAGATAGATTGCAATATTCCCAGCCAGTGCTGCAGGCTGAGCTCTCCTCTCCTAACTGCAGCTGTGGATCAGGAATGATGTGAAAAACAGCAGACTGACACTGGCTCACAAAGCAGTGAATGAAATCACATCCAGGCTGGCTGTATCCTGCTGGTCACCTCCCTGTGACAGCACTGGGAGCAAAGCTGTCCTGGTGAACAAGTCTGTCTGCCCAGGCAGGGAAGGTGTTCACTGGGGGCTGTGAGGTCCTCTGCTCCACTTCCCAGGCACAAAGGGGCAGCCCTTTGGGACACCATCCCAAGAAGTCATACAAAAGATGACTTTCACTCCTGGTGCAATTCCCACAAGGAGATTGTCCCCCCACCCTTATTCCCTGTCTGCCACCTCTCACCACCACCACTCTGCTAGGGTATTATGAAACATGAATAAGGTTCATGTGCCAGTCTCCAAAGTGCTTTCAGGGTTTTTTTTGGGTAGAAAGCAAGAGCCTGTGGGGAAGTGGTAATTGCTGTCCCTCTGGACATAGCCTGACCACTGCTGAGTGCCTCCAGGATCTGGTCTATCCTCTTTCTCTGGGGTAAGACTTGGTGTTCTTTCTCTAGTAAAGACTGAAGGAAATTCATGGAGGCAACACAAGCTGAAATTCTTCCCATCTGCTTATAATTCCCTGTAGACTGGTAAACCTTCCTTTATATTGAATATTTGTAAGAGAAGGATGCTGAGGAAGTATTGAGTATTTTGCCACTATCACGAGCAATGCCCTGGGTTCCACAGTACTGCTGTGTCAGGCACAGGGACATCTCCAGGAAACATTTTGCAGCATATTTTGCAGCCAAACCACAGTGGTGGTGTTGAAAGACACAAAAAATTTTTCCCTTTCTCCAACTGGCCAAGAAACAAAAAGGAGTGAGATTTGCAAATTGCCAAATTAAGCTCAGCCAGAGTCTATGGCTGTTGTCATTAAGAAAACTCCTGCAATAAATGTTTACAAAAGCGTTTCAGAAATAATGGCTCTCTGTAGAACTGGCTTGGGAAATTTCCAGCAGAACAGGTTTCAGGAGAAAAATGCTGATTTCTTGAAACTGTGGGGTTTGTGGAATTGTATGGGTTTTGACAAACTTTCGATGAACTACAGCAGCAATTGCCAAACTAGGGGCTGGGAGCCTGGTGGAAGTTCAAGCATAAGTGAGGCTTGTGTCTGGATCTGGGGTCACGAGTCTGGAAAATACTACACTGTGGGCAGATTTAGTCTTTGAGATCATTTGTGCCAAGGCAGCCCCTCTGTGCTCAGTGCCCTTGGCCACAGGGTCACAGGGCTCCAGGGCTCCCCAGCTACCAGAGCCCTTGCTCTCAGACAATGCATATGGACATACACCTTGTAGATATAACAGCCAGAGAACAGACCAAAATATTTTTAATGACGAGTAAAAGAAAAAAAACCTGAATGAGGCCAGCTTTGAAGGGTTGGAAGCTATTCTTAGACCTTGTTCTAGTACAAAGAATAGTTTTTTATATGAAAATAAAAACATGGAAATAAAATATACAAGTTAGAAGGAACCACCTCCAGTTTTCCATTTGAGATAGCAGGAATTTTCCCTATAATGTTTTTTTTCTGACAAACTCATCTTTTTAAAGTGCTTTTCAAAGCAAATTTTAAAAATACAATGAAATGCTTGACTTGGGGCTATGACAGACTTCTGAGTCAACCTGAGACAAAAAAGCAGTCAACTGCTGCTGATTTCCCCAAGTGCCTTTCCCTGACAGCAGCTCCAGCATGGCCTGCACACCTGGTCGCAGAGCAGGAGGTGTGGGGGCCCAAAGAGCTCTGCTCTTCCCCAAGATCATCCCACCACCTCACTGTCATCGTGCTGCACTGCTGCCCACCTGGGCTATGGTACCCATGTAGTTTAAACCACAAAGCCAGGAAATGTTCTTTCCATCAGTCTCTGTCTCAGGGAAGAGATGGGGATGAACTGATAGCTCCAACTCGCAGGGTGATCAACGCCATTAGCATTTCAAAAGAATCACTGAAAACCAATGCTCAGTCTTTAAAGAACTTTTGCTGAATACAGGCTTTAACAGGACCAGAGACACTGGCAGAAATCTGTGAGTCAGAGCTGCTTTATCCTACCTTGGAGCCCACCCTCCCAGGCACACTCATTGGTGTGTTAGAAAGTATTTATATGAAAAAATAATAATTTATATCTACAGGGAGGATTTTCCTCCTGAAGTACAAAAACTGAGCTATAAAAGAATGACTTATTGCAATCTCACATTCCTCTGCATGGTAATTAGGCTTTTTAGTGAGTCTGTGCTATATTAACCCGTGGGGACCAGTTCATTGACTCATTTGTATTACTAGCTGATAAATACCATGCTTGGTATCAAGCAGGAGAGAAGGGGCAGGGGAGGAGGCTACCTCAGGAGGTTACCCAGCAGGGTCATGCCGGAGCCCAGACCTGGCTCTGTTAGGTTTTGCTCATTTACTGACATTCTTTTACTGTTCTTTCCACCACTGCCTTTCTTAGTCAGACTGATCCTTCCCATCAGGGTACTGCAGTGAGGATTTCCATAAATCCAGCTCGCCTTACCGCATTTCTATAGTCTAGAAACAAATTACTCATTCCCAAGTTGTTCAGTTTGAAGCCAGGTCTCATATGATTCTAAATCTTCCCTAAGCCTTCCTAAATGTCCTCTAAATTCTTACATCCTATCAAGGGCTGACTACCACACCTGGAGATGGTGTGACTCCCTTGCCCACATCTCCTCTCCTGCCCAGGACCCGCTTGTTCTTCACAAGCACCAATTTGTCACATCAGGCCCCTGGCAGAGCTGAGTCCCAAGTATCTCTGGACTTACTCCTGCCTCAGGACCTGAGCCTTGCTCCTGCCCTGCTGAAATATCTGCTGAGGCCACGTGGGAGCTGTGAGATGGGGCGTGGAGGGATGAGGAGCACAGCACACCTTGGATGAAGGTAATGGCACAGAGTTGAAGACAGCTGGCCCATGACTGCATGTGTTTGCTGTGCCCAGTCTCCTCAGTTCTAATAATTCTTTCTGACTAAAAAGGACCTACCAGAGGATGCAGCTGAGCTCTGCAATGAGGGATTTTTGTGAATTCCCTTCTCCCCCTCAGTTCACAGTACGGGCTTTCATAAAAGGACTGTGTCCTTTAATTGTGAAACCTGAGGCCCTGCTAATGCACAGAGGAATAAAATCTCTTTGGAAAGAACCAATCACCTTCCATGTCATGAAGTGCAAAGAGAACTTTTATGCATGAGCTTCTCAATCCCTTTATTAAATATTTTAATAGAAAAAGTATATTTTATTGAAAGTAAAAGGGTTGCCCAAATGATCCAAAGAATCAGCTGTTAGTAAAATTTCTTGAATTTCTTTTTCTTTCAGCTAAATAAAGAATAGCTTAAAAAAATTTTCTCTAGTGGGCCCATAAATAACACTCAGCTAGAGGAGGTAAAATGGTGGAGTTGATCTTTTTCTTTTCAGTTAAAGGAATATCAGAGGAATGTGACCACCAAAAATATTTTTTTAAGCTTTAGGTGATCTCATTGCACCTTTAAAAAAAGCAGCAAGAGGAGAAGTTATGCTCCTAATTTGTTAATCATGAATTAAATCAAAATTTAACAGACATTACAGTAACTCCTTGAGAGCAGGTACCATCATTTGGTATCCATTTAGTAGTTGTTTATATTGGTGGTCTTACATTAAGCTTAACAAGGTCCCACTGCTCAATTTGCTGCCAAATCAAAGTGAAAGATTTTTTTCTCAGGAACTTACAGTGCAAATCAAAAATAGTTTATAAATTGAGTTTTTGTACTGTTCTTATTTACATGTTAAGTGAACACAATTGGCTTTGCTTATTCATAGGTGATTTCATCAGCAGTTCTCAGCATGTCTTTACATGGTTTTGCATGGGATCCTAGGGCATGGCAGAGGTAGAGTTAAATTTTCTTTGCCTCTGGCTTTTCATGATTTGAAGCAAATCACTTTATCTCATGGTTTATTATTAGGAAAATGGGCCACAGCCCTGCCCACCTCAGAAAAGGTTCTGTGAGAAGAAGTACAAGAAAGATACTGAGGTATCAGTATAGCAATGCTGAGTCCCAAAGTTCTAGATGTCACACTTCACCCTTCTCCCAGGGGTGTCAGGTAGGGAAAAGAACAGGAGCACTGCAATGCTTACATGCAAAGCATCCAAACAGCCATGCTTTTAAAATGCCAGTATCCAGGGAATGGTCCATAGAGGCCTTCTGAAACTAGAGCCTGGTAGGCTTCTTATTCTCCAGGTTGTTTTTGCCTCCATGAAGGTTTGCTGGTAAGTTAAGCTGTTCTGCAGGCAGAAGTGGTGATGGCTGGTTTCTGGTGACTGCCTTGGCTGGCTGTGCAGAAGCACCAGGGGCTAACAAAAAAGCATGGCTGACAACCAATCCTTCCTTTGGGAGGGCTCTAACAAGATTCCTCTCCTTCCCTTTCTTGTTCAGTGTTGCAATGATCATACAAACTTAATAACTTTGAGACTTCATCCCTTCTCTCCAGTCTGCTAAGAGGTTTGAAAGTCATTAGGGAGGGATTGAGAGGCAGATGGATAGATATGGTGATCCTATAAACCTGGCTTCCTTAGGAAACTAACTTAAGAAATGCAAACTGCAGTTCTCAGTGGTACTCTAATTCTGGCAGCTGATGTTTAAGAAAAACAATGTTACAAGACTTGAGCACTGGCAACTCTGAAGAAAGCAACCTATCCTTTGGCCTCATCCTTTTATTTTTGTTCTGTACCACAGGTGTTCAGAGACACCAGCTATCTGCGTGCCAAATTTGTGACAACTTAAATCTGATCAAGCCTTGAATACTGAGCACAGGGACCACACAACTGGTGTGTCCTCCCCTGCCATAACTCCGTTCTACATGTTCACAGCAGCAGCCCCAGCTCCTGCCCAGCAGCCCCGACCCTGGCAGGCTCACGGGCTCCTGGATCTCCTGGGTACCAGGACACAGAGGGGGAGCAACAGCTGCACTGCCCAGAAGCATGTGTGCCTCTTCCAAATAGTGCTGATACCATTTAAATCTATCTAGTGCAGAGTGAACTCTGAAAATGCTCTGTGCCAGCTGCCCTTCCAACCCCCAGCTGGTCATTCCGCAGTGCCACAAGGATGCACTGCAGCACAGTGCCATTCTCACTGTCCTTTCATGCCCAGGAACACATAGACCACCCTGGTCACAACCGAGGTCACAGCACTCACAGGGAAAGAGGAGACAGTGGGGATGGGGAGCAATAAGAGAATGAGAGACGATGGAGAGAAAATGGTCTCAGGAATCGCTACAATCTGTGACACATTGATTAGTGATACTGAATAAAAACCCACATGTTCCATTGTACAGAAAAAAAAAAATCATTGAATTAATGCAAAAGAATTACAATATCCCATAAAATTACTCTTTTAGGGATCTGGACTGAACTAAGGAACTTCTGGCAATCTCTTCATCATTAAAGTGTTTCCTACATTAAACTCTGTGTGTCCTCTTTATGTGCTTCCCACTGCTGAGTGATTTCACTCTAAGAGCAGCAAATTGATACGCTGGAATAATTATATGAATGGATTCCTTCCCAGACTTTCTAATCTAGCCTGAAACTGAAGAATGCACCACACCAAGCCACAAGGTCAGGAATATTTGTCCAAAACAATAGTTGGGATAGCTATGCTTGGACTATGGTTTGTGGTTTTGGATAACAATAGTTTGGACAGCAGAATTGAAAAGGCTGAATTGCTAGTTCTTTGGATCTGTCAGCAAGGTTTAAACCCTCCTGCAACAGCAAAGGGTACTGCAATAGTGCTAAGAGCCATTATCCCACACTTAAAAGCTTTGGAGGATACCACTTCTGTACCACTATGGCAAAAAAATCGTTCTGCACAGAAACCTCACAGAAATGAGCAGATTTTTTTTTCCCAACAAATTTCCTTCAAAATATAGCAGAAATTAATCAAGTTTCTTGAGAAAAAAGGCAAATAATTTTTCCATAATCAGCTGAAAATGTAATTTAATTCCATTTGTAGGCATATTTTTTTCCCCTGAAATGTTAGAAGAGTAAAGAGAAGATGTGGAAAGAGAAAAATAAACACCCTCACTGCTTCCTTTTCTGAGCCTTAGTGGGAGAGTTCACCATCATAACAAACTAGGCTAACCTGGGGGTAAAAGGCAACCCTGGCAGTTCAGGGACACTGTCCCTAGGTCAGCTCTTTGCACCTTGCACAGCTGAGTTGGAGTCCTATGGTCTCATGTCTTCTGATCCTGCCACCAGCAGAGCAAAAGCTGCCTACTTGTGGGATATAAACCAGACTTGCTGGAGGAACTTGGCAGAGGTTTCTGCCTCCCCCCATCCGCTTGTCCTTTGCACAGTGGTACCTCACTGCACCACCTACCACTTTTCCATGAAGCTTAGAAGTGCCTCTCCCAAGGGATGTCCTGATCTTGTCTCTGGGCTGAGCTCTGCCCAGATCTTTCCCCTGTGCAAAGCATGCATCCCTGGCCCTCACAGATGCTGCTCTCACACCCTCTTCTCAGGGAACCTGCTGTCCCAGTGGGGAAACAAAAAGAGCATTTCAAAATATTTCTTTTTCTCAAAGTGTCAAGTCCTGAGAAACTGCAGCTGTTCCTGTCCTTGTGCCAGGGGATGCTCCTCAGCCAGGTTCTGCCATTCAGGGCACAGGAGAGGTCCCTGGTGTGGGGCTGTCCTCCCAGAGCCCCAGTGCACAGCAAAACCTCTGCAGCAGCAGTGAACAGCCAAAGAGAAACAAGTGCAGGAATTCCCTGGGGTGGAGAGGTGATGTTTATCGAAGATCTCTGAGGGAAGCAAAGTGTGAAACAGCTGAGGCATTGGCAGGCACTTTGAAACAAGGGAGAATAGACTGTTCACAAGTCCCCATGGCTAAGCTGGGCTATTGCCTCTGTATCTGCCTGAGGAGCAAAGCTGTGCAGCACTGGGGTACAAGACTTTCTTTCTTTGTCTTGGAAGGATGCTCCTCTGCTCTGCCTGCCATGCAAGATGACCATGAACACCATGGGGACATGACTGATTACTACAAGCTCTGCTGGGGCAGGTCTTGAGGCCTCTCTGCTATCTGCTTCTGCCTACCTCTGCACACAGGTGTGTGGTAAATTCTGCCAGGATCTGTGTGAATCCGAGGTCATTGCATTTTAAGTGCCTCCTTCTCCTGTGTTTTTGCCTTGTGAAATTTCACATTTTGCCACATTTTCTTCTCTCTCTGACCTATTGCTTGGTCTCCAAAAAAAAATCATTGCTGTGCTTTCTCACATATTCACCAAATTGCATCCCACCTTCCTCAGGCCTGTACTCCAGACTCTCAGAAGGACCTTGTGGAAGTCCGCTTTGAACTCCTGCCTGCAGACAACCCAGTGACTTATACAGGATATTTAGGGCCAGTGTAGATGGCCCTAGCTGTGTCTATCCTGACAGCAGACTCTTAGGCTGAGCTCTCCAGGACCCTCAGTATCCAAGAAGCACCACATCGACAGGTACTCACAGACATCAGAGAGCTCAGTGGTCAGGCATTTAACAGGACATGCATATCAGATCTGACTTTCTCATTAATCCTCCTCCGCAGTCACACAAACCCCAAGGATCTAAGGTGCCTTGCTACAACCAGACAGGACAAGAGCAAGGTTTCTTGGAAATTTCGGGGCAGCATGATCAAAAACTAGGTTGATATCCTTCTCTTCCATTTAAAGGCAACCAAAACTGGTGTGAGTTTTGCACAGTCATGCAAGTACCCTCCTGCAACCCTGTGTGCTGGAGTCATCAAAACCAGCATTGCTGATCTACAGGGCCCACCACAGCATTCCAGCAGGCAGTTAGTTAATGCAAGAAACCTTGCAGCTTGGAGGCTTCCAGGAAGTGCCAAGGGTCTTGCAGGCTGTGTGGCTGCTCCTGGGGAGTGATCTATGCTCCACTGTGACCCTGGTCTTTTCCGTTCCACGCTGCTGCACTTTCAAGTTGTCCCAAGGAGGTCCTCCATGCTGGCCTTTGAAGAGAGAGCTGTGCTGCCCAGGTGGGATCTGCTCCCTGGCAGTGATGGAGCAGTGTATCAGAGGCAAACAGCAGATCCTACTGTGCAAGGTTCTGCTCTCACTCCATTTCATGGTAGATCAAGCTGTCATCTACAGGATGACACGCTGAAGTGATTTACTGTGTTTTTTTCACAAAAGACTGGATTTTGTTAGGTGCATTAATAGCACTTGTAAGTACGGAGCCCAGATGAGAGATTCATAAGGATTTGCCCACTGTGTTTAGGGAACAATCCCAAAATCTCTCTAGGCAAAATATTTTGTACCACCAGCTATTTCTTTCATTCTCTTCCTTCTCTCCAGGGGATGAGATATTTTCTGGCAACATCTGCCTTACTTTTCTGCTATTTTCCCTTATTAGAGGCTGAGGCTTACGGGAAACATAATGCATCTACTCATCTGGGCTTGGACTGGTCATATTACAAATCGAATTTTGTCATGATACCCATAAGCAAAGAGCTTGCATGTTCTTTTCCTCAAGGCTATCCATGGGAAACCGAGTGATGAGAAGCTCTCTGGGCACTGGTGGTTTGCTACATATCTCTAAAGTCTACGAGCCAACAGTAACATAGAAAATGGGAGCAGACAGGATAAGCAGGAATCCTTCTTAATTTCTTTCATTAAAATATATTTGGACAAGACAGTTTTGGCTAGCACACATATGCAGGCTAGGACTGGGCACTAAGTTTCTTCCTGAAAGCCTAAAGATCCCAAGAGAAACATCATTACCAGCAGCAAGCTGCCGCACCTCTCCTTGAATTTAATCCCATCTAAGTCCTGGTGTGCAGAAAACAATGGGATTTTGTCACCATTAGGGCTTAAATCTCTACTTGCTGACGTTAAAAGCCAGGAAGAAAGTTTTTTGACATAACCTCTGAACTCCAAAGGTCTAAAGTTCAAATTGGATCAAAGAGGGGTCTCTAAAGAGCTCCGTGCTGCACAAGGAGGGTAACATAAGGATGCCATGTACAAATTGCACTGCCTCTCAGGAATGCCTTGTTTTCTGTTATTGCTTTTGTCCTCCAGCAGCAGATCCAGGGTCCCAAAGCAGAATGTTGTATTAAAATACTAACAGAGGCTTTACCAACTCCAACTTAAATGGCTGGTTCAAAAATCCACCCTGGTCTCAGGACAGGCAGGTTTTGAAAGAGATTGTAGATTAAATGGTGCCTACAGGAGTGGGAAGTCCCAGAGACCTGCGACTTGTCATAATAACTTAGTCCCCAGAGAACACACTGGGAAGACAAAGCCACTGGGTGGGTGAATGGATCTGGCAGCCTCAATTGAACGGTTTGTGGCATCACCTAAATCCTCTTTCTGAAACTCTGACCCCTTAACTCAACTTCTTCCACACCTACAGGAGTCCTCCAGCACACAGCTGGGTGAAAATCAAGGAGGATGCGCTGAGCACAAATGTATGATCCTTCTCTCTGATCCAATATCCTGTTCAAAATGAAAGAGTGAAAATTAGATTTTGATTCTTAACAAATTACTTGAATTGCTTAAAGCACAGGCACTTATTTAAAACACCGAGAAATGCAAAAGTGGACGGTGAGCTCTAGAAGCCTTTATTTCTATGTTTTGGGGGTTGTTGAAGTATTAGGCTGTTCTCAGAACCATCAGGAAACCCCAGTGGCTGAAGTGTTCTACTGTGCAAGGAGCTGTACAGCTAGGGCTGGGGCTAAAAGGCTGCCACATTCATTTGTTCCTGGAGCTGAACGTTGCCTTTGAACCTAGGCCATACTGCTGTCTTTGAATGCCACAGGTCTATCATTCCCAAGAGGACAGAAGACAACACCGGATCTAAACAGTGAAGCTTTACACTGCAGTTTCTATCTTCTGAGAGTTTTACCAGACAGGGCTTTCTAGAAATAATGTTTTCAGATCTCACCACTCTGGAAACGTGCTCTGTGAATGAATTACCAAAAGAGGAAGGAGGATTGGATGCCTGCACAGCAGAAGGATAAAATGTGCATGCTCCAGGCTTCCCTGGGGACAGGATTCACTGCCTGCCAGGTGGTTTTCTGCACAGGGCCAGCTGGGGCCCACCAGCACTTATTAGCTCAACAGCAACCCAGCTGGCTATTGCTACGTTGAGGTTCTGGGGAGGTTTATTAATGTTAGAACTAATTTAGCTGAACATACTCCCACCTCACCATCACTGGCAATGCTTCTCTGAAGTTCCAAAAATTCCTCCAAAGATAGCTCACAGATGACTGTACACAGGTGGACAATTTATACACATTATGATGAATATATTTTGTTATTTATATAATAGTGTAAGTAAAATCAAGTGAAATAAAGTACAGTTTCATGTTTCACTATTTTTAAAATACGACTCAAAAAAAACCCAAAGGACAGATAAT